>PVKZ01002445.1:0-225941 GCA_004027375.1 Macroglossus sobrinus
TAGATTCTAATTCTGTTTTGAAGAAAAAGTAGAAGTAATATCCAGCAGATGAGAGGAAGAAAGGGTGTTTTAGGCTAAGGGAATCACTCCAGTACAAAGGCTTAGAGGAGTGGGAGTCCACGACACATTTGGAGAGCTGTAGGTAGTTTGCTATGAGAATTTTACCTGTGGAAGATGCTATTACAATTCAGTTCCTCTACCTGAGCTCTGACCTCCTTGTGTTGCCCTTTGGGATCAACTCTATCCTCTTCATTATTTTTTTTTCTTATTGGTTCTTCCACCTTAGTAGATAAACATGCTCAAGTGTTTTCTATATTTAAAACCATTATTTATATTTCTACAATCATCACTACCTCCACCATCACTTACACCACCACCTCTACTGCTACCAGCATCTTCACCACCACGTTGTTACCTCTGCCACCTCCACCATTTCATCACCACCTTCATCACCTCCGAGACCACCACTACCACTGTCCCCTTCATCTCTCCCATCTTTGCCCTTAGCTCTGCTCTTTTGTCCACCATCTCCACCACCAACACCACCATTGTCATATCCACAGTGAAACCTTTCTCTAAGCCTCCATCCTTCTAAATCAGTCATGACATCTCCCTATCACAGACAACTTTCTTCAAAGAGTAGTATGCACTTGCTTTTTCCTCTTTGTCACTCTGATTTGCTGCTCAGGTAACTACAACCTAGTTTGTATTCTCGTCACTTTATTGAAATGATTTGAAATAAAATTATTACTTACTGTGATCATCGTATTGCCACATTCAGTGGACTCTTTGACTCTTAACGTACTTGACTTCTTGACTCGGAGCATTTGATTCTGCTTTTCATTTCCTCCTTAAAATTTTCTCTTCCTTTGAATTTTGAGGTACTAAAACCTCTGGAGGCCTCCTAATTTTCTGTCATCTCTTTTTCAGTCTTCTCCCATCCAGATACACTTTAAATGTGAGTGTTTTCCTTGGCTTTTTGCTGATATCACGATCTTTATAGTCAACTCTGTTTGTAACGTCTCATGCTCAGTTCCTACATCTAGTAAGAGCAAGGCAGTTTTCTGCAACCGAGTAAGAGGGCTTTGGCAAAGAGGTGAAAGTTTGGCATAGCAGTTGAGAGAAATGAGAAAGGGTGCTGACTAAGGCATGCCGGTTAGGACATGGAGCCCAGCTAAAGTTGCAGATCTTAAATTTGTGGTGTCTTGAAACCACTCAGTTGTAGTTTTTTTTTTTTTTTCAGCATCCTAAGAATATGTCTAAAAAAATTATTAGGTGGGTATGTGGCTAGGGAATGGGAAAAATTTCTAAATAAATTTCCTTACAATCTTCACTGGCACTGTTTCTTAAACTGACATCATATCCTCAAATAGCTGAGAGGGTATAGTCATCAAAAAACAGTGATCTCTAACCATTTTTTAGTTTTAAATCAATGCATCCTTCTTTTTCTGATGTGATAACTCTTTATTCTTTTCCTTCATTTTTAAAGATTTTTACAATTTATATTTATTCTTAAAAATTATTATGAGATAAAGTTAGATTTGTCTAGAGCCCTTGGTGTGTTCTTTGTAGACTCTCTTAAGATGATTTTGTAACGCCAGATTCTAGAACAGACAAAATTAATTTTATCTAAACATTTGGTGTTGTATCTGTCCCCCAAGTAAGGAGCCTCCTTGTATTTTCAGGACTGGATCTAAACCAGTTTATTTTTAACCAAAATCTTTATTTACCATGCATGGATGATTGCATGGCTGAATTCATATGTGTTATTTGGTTTTCTATTTCATCTTGCAAAATCTGTTGCAGATCCTTGTACATATTACTTTAAGTTATTTAAAGTCAGATAGAATTATATTTTGGATAAAATCCAAACACTTTAACATAACCTTTCATTAGAGGTCCCTTGTCTGTCTCTCCAGCCTCAGCTTTCCATTCTTCCTAACCTCACAACATATGCTCCTGCCATGTTGACTCACGTCCAAATCTTCCAACATGCCATGTCTCCTCTCATATGCTTTTGCATATGCTATTCATTTGCGGTAAAATACATTCTCCCCTAATTCCTGTGAATTCTTCAAAGTTTCACATTGGGGAGTCTTCCCCAACACCCTAAGGTTGACCGTATCATAGAACTTGATGCATTGTGTTGTAATAATCTCATCTTTGTTGCTCCTGTTGGACAATAAGTCCCCTGGAGACTGTTTTCATTCCAATATAACTATTGCCTAGCACAGTGCTGGACAACTGAAGGCATCTGATAATTGTTATTTGGTTAGATAGATGGATAAATAAATTAAGAAAATTACTCTCCATGTTCCATTTTTTTCTTTTTAAATCACATTATTCTGATGTTATGTTTCACTGTTTCTTGAATATAAAATCCTGATTTTGAAATATGTAATATAAATATTGTTTCTCAGTGGTTTTTCATCTGTATAGTTGTCTAGCATTATTCACCAATGATCTTGTGCTATTCCTGTTCCCATAAGCTTCACTTTCTGTATTGTCATGCATTTACTTGCTTTCAGCTTCAGGCCTAGATTGGATCCTGCTGTATGTAGCAGGAAGTGTACAGGAAGCTTCCTGCCAGGGACTGAAGATTGCCTTGGAATCAAGCTCTTCTTTTTGCTGGTACCTGGTATCTTTTCTTCTGCTCATCTTACTTGTGGATCACCAGGTTCCTAGGGACCTGCCTGGGTTTTTGACCATCCACCTTGCTTTCCAGCTTTGGGAACCTTCAGTTCAGCTATGCCTTCCTGTCTCTTACTTAGCTATTGTTTGCTCTGACTTTCCATGCAGGCATCCATGGAAGGGCCTTTTCTTCTTGGATTATGACTGACTGCAACATATTGACCTCTGGCTCATTTGTGTGTTTGAGTTACGGACTAACATATACAGTTGCTGTTTCATCACCTCAGCTAGATCCTTTACTCTGATTATGCCTTAGCTTTCCTAGTCTTAGATGCATGCATTATTATTTTTAGCTACTTCATCTTTTTTTTTTTTAAATGAGAATGCTATTCCTGCTGTTGTAAGCTCCTAGAAGCCAGTAACAGTGTCTTATTAGACTTTGTTTTGCTTCCATCACCTAATACATATGAGACATACTAAATTTTGGTGAATAAATGATCAAATAGATGAATTAAGATCGAATTGAATGGGACAATGTGTGAAAACAGCTTGCAAATTATAAAATGCTTTCCAAATAATAAAGGATTGATATTATTTTCACAGTTAAGAGTAATTTTATAAAATGCTTTTTGAAGTATGACCATATTCAGAAAGGTACAAGATCAGAAGTATGAATTTCCAAAAACTGGACAAACCCATGTAACAAGTCCCAGAATATAAACAAAATATTAACAACATCCCAAAAACCCCTCTTATGCCCCCTCCCAGGTGCTGTCTCCCCCAGAGGTAATGACTATCCTCACTCAGACACTATAGATGTGCTTTGCCTGGTTTTGAATTTCACAGAGTTGAATCATACTGAATCTATTCTTTTGTGTCTCACTTCCGCTTGACATTAAGTTTGAGAGATTTATTTATATTTTTAGATGTATCAATAATTTGTTCGTTCTCATTGCTATATAGTACCTCCTTGTATGAGTCTATTTCAATTTATTTATCTTTTTTATTACTGAGGAACTTTGGGTGGTTTCTAGTTTGGGACTATTATGAATAATAATTTAATAATATGCTTCTACAAGTCTTATGATAAAGCTCTGCACGTATTTCTGTTGTACATACACATAGAGGAGGGATTGCTTCAGGTTATAGAGATATTCAGATTTAGCTGATGCTACCTAGCAATCTTGCAAGGCATTATTTCCATCAGCAGCAATGGAATGTTCTAGTTGCTCTTCATCTTACACAAGACCTGTCTGGCTTTTTCATCTTAGCCTTCTGGTGAGTATGTGGTGGTATTACAATGTGTTTAATTTGCATTCTTGTGATGATTAGTGAAAACAAGGACTTTTTTATATTGGTCATTTGCGTATTCTCTTTTATGAAGGGTCTGTCAAGGATTTTACACATTGGTTCTTTGTTAGATATTGGCATTGCAAATATCTGCTGTTTGAACAGTTTTAACTTGCAATTCATTCAGAGTGAAGCCACTCCAGAAGCACCTGGTGTGCAGTAGAATCTGAGTAGATCTTGCAGGATACAGGACTAGGGCCTCCTTGAACAACTGAGTTGGATCTCAGGGATTGGGGACCTGCTCTACAGATGGTCCATTACTGTATCCGCCGTGGTTAATAAAGTGTTCTTCATATTGAAACAGATATTTAAAATTTAATATTTAGTTTAAGAGTCATTCTTTCCCCAAATGATATACAATTGAACTTGAACACATTTTCTCGTGTGCTTAAAGTAAATTACACAGTTTAGAGAAAGGGATAAACAAAAGTAAAAAATTATCTTTGCATGTTTACTCTTTCTTCATAATCCGATCAACTTTCCAATAGAATGTTTGATAGTATTCTCATGTAAACATGAGAGTCCTTTACAACTACTTTTTAACTTGTTCCTCAAAGAATGGTGACATGATTTAGAATATTTTAAGGAGGATTTTGTGATTTTTATATTTTAGCAAAAGAGGTTTACGGTTCAGAAGCATTTGGGGTGCGTTGCTCCGAAGGGGCAAGCGGGCAGAAATGCAAAGGCTGCAGGCTGTGGCTGGAGGTGAGGACGGTTTCCGAGACCTGCCCAGCATGTGGGCTCCTTTCCGGAGGCCCGAAGGACCATTATGAAGAGTAAGCACATGTAGTTTGAATTCCAACGGCAATTTGGATAGTGGGTCAGACCAGATGACCTCTAACCGGGCCTTGCAGCTTGAAAATCTACATATTTTTGCAGTGTAAAACTCTGACCTACTGCAAACAGTTCTTCCTCAAGGTGAAAGCCTCCCAACCCCATTCCTCTTGATGGTCTGCCCTGGATACAGAGGCACATGCTGAAGGGTAGTTTTTGCCAATAAGATCCTTTCCCGTCCTTGATTTAGTGAAGAGGTTCTTATTAGATCCCCTTCTTCCCTTTGTATGTATTCTTGCTCTATATTTTTAGGGACTCCCACCTCCCTCAGCCAGATTCAAGATGTTCTGTGAAATGGAATATAGTTGAGTGGAGAATAAGATTGACAGTGAAAATCCTCAATCTGCCATTTACAAAGGATAATTTGTTCAACATTAAATATAAAAAGCTCTGCCTGATGGTTACATTATAACCAGTGGGGTGTCTTGTCAACCAACTCGCTGAAGAACAGGTTTCGGCAGCTCACTCCTTTCAGTAATTATTGCCTCTAAGTGAGAGCATCCACGCATGTTAAATGAGACTTAGTTTATAATTGTCAGATATTAGTATAATGGATTCAGCCACAAGAATTTTAGACATTTGGGCCAATCTGGCCCTCTGTTCTGGAAGCTGTACATGGCATGGAGAAGGACGATCAGAAGGACTGGATTCTTAGCTTTGATTATTTACATTCCCTGATTCTTTTGCTACCCAACCCTCTGGCCCACCTCTTAACAAACAAAAATATTGGCAGGAAGTTAATGACTTCAGGGTGCCCTAAATATGGAGCTTAATTCCCAGGCTGAAAACTCACATCAAAAATGTTTTCGTTTAGCCTTTCAGCTCACATTTCCAAATGCTGTATGAGATTTGTTAGGCAGCTTTGAGTCTTATGCTAGGAAGTGAACTGTGACTGCATTCCCAGGATGTCCCGAACTGTTTAGCATATTGAGCCAGTGCCCAGGATTGTAAAGATTTTGGTGTGAGAGGAAACACTTTCAGTCTGTGATCCATGAAGTGTGTACTCATAACGAAAATCACACCAGTTCTGGTAGTAACTCAATCAGCATGTCAAGATCGGACCTAAGTTTTCACATGTTAGGAGGGGTAAGCATGTTAGATACAGAGTTAGAAACCATTGGGAGAGCTCTTTAAATGGTGTCTCTGGAGCATTTGTGGGATTCCAGGGGAGACATGATCATTTTGATAAATAGCCAAGGCACGTGGTCTTTAAGTCCCACTGGATTCTCTGACCTAGCCTCGGAAACTGGATGGGACAGAACCCTCCCGCTGTGAATATTTATCTTAAAATTTCCCTTGGTCATAGTCGTGTCTGTGAATCCTTGAGTCCACGCTAAAATTTTATTCCACGGCTATGCCTAGGTCCAGCCATGGACTAACCACATTAAAAATAAATCTTTTAAAAAGTACTAATTAGTGTATGCAGGTAATACATGAATACATTATTGTGGGCATATTTCGAGCAGTGAAGAACTAAGTATATTCAGGATTAAAGAGTCTCCCTTCACTTCTGCCTTTAATCCCACTCCGGCTGACCTCATTGTTACAGTAGTCATAATTAATAGAATATTTTCTTGATCATTTTAATGCATTTACATTCAAATATATGAACACATGCAAATACATGGTTTGGAAAATATTAAAGAAATCATAGAGTATGCATTTTTTTTTTTTTGCTATTTACTTTTTCATTTAAAAAATATAAGTTGGCTAGGTGGAGAACCAGAGGAGAGAAAGAACAATTAGAGGGATCATTTTATAAACTTATAGATGTCTAACCAATGTACTGTATATTTGAAACTAATAAAATGAAATTTAAAAAAATATATAAATTAATTATGTTTAAACCTGAAAGATTTAAGATTTGGGAACATGGCCCTGTTTACAAACCCAAATTTGGAGAAGTTTTCCAAAGATCTTCCTCACCTGTGGCCCAGACTATACTATTTCATTTCCTCTCCTTTGCCCACACTGCCCTTCTCCTTGTCTCACTGTCAAGCTGCAACAAGAGGAAAAGCATTCTATTCACTGCAACAACTTGGAAAGCCTTGATTGTGTCTTCAAATGAAAGGATACATAAGAATCAGCAGAGTGAGGAAATGGCAACACTAACGAATACGTCATTTAAGAGCTAAACATACATACCCACACAGGCTACTTAGGCAGTGAGGGAATATTTCTCATAGCCTCAGAGATAGAAATGAGATAATTGCTAAGAAAAATGGATCCATCTGACCCATTATCTGTTATTTCTAACAAATTCTAGTAGCTTCCCTAATCTTTCCTTTATAGCCACTTGACGAGGGAACAGAAGGCAGGACCTTTTCCCTGCAATAGTTGAGCTTGATTGCTTACAATTTTCCACCCCCAGGGGTTCTTGCCCTGCCCCCCCTCCTTGATTAGGAGAAATGACTTCCTGCTCATCATGTCTAGATTCCCAGACTGCAAAGCGAATGGGGAAGAAATCTCATTTTGGAGACAAGCATTTTCTGTGAACTCTATTAAGCAACAAAGCAGCCAGGCTTTCATGGGGGTCACATTTTCAGGATACAATCACCAACTTCTTGGGTGCAATATCAGGCCCCTGCTGGAGTCCACTCTTTCCGTGTTCTGCAATGTGATTATTTCATGATAACAGCTTTCTCTAGGGAGTCAGAGATGTTTTCTGCACATTTTAATGAGGCTGTCATCCCACCTCAATTTTTTCCCCTTAGTCTTTATTTTCTGATTCCTTTCTTTTATGTTATGAGCCACATGTATTAGGAAGACTAAGAGAACACATTTTAAATGTCTTCCAGCATAGATGAAAATCCATTTCTTTCCTTCTTGAAATATAGCAATATTGTATTTTCTTGATTTAGCAGGGTTAAAGGCATTTTAATTCTGTGTTCAGAGGAAAAAAATTATAATTGGGCACAGAATTTCAATATGTTACTAGATAAAGAATAATCTTATTTTTCATTAAGATCGAACATTAAATACAGTTGTAATAAAGAGCATTATAACAAACATCCCTGTGTAATAAAAGATTTCAGAATCTTATCCAATGACCCAGCAAATTCAAGCTTCTGTAGTTCTATTTTTATTAGAATTTATTTAAAAAGACTATATAATATATATAGAAACAGTGATTCTAACAGCTGTTTTTATTTCTAGGTGTTACTTAATTTAACAGCAAATATTGAATTTGAGATTCATAAAAATGTGGTTTTTATGTTTAATAATAGAAGGAAAAAGAATAGCTAAAGGTATGGTTGAAATACTTGATTTCATTATTTATACCACTCCACAATTACTAAATTTATATTTAATTTTCAATGTTTAATATTTTTTTCTCATGTGAGTTTGATTTTATAATTAAATTTACTTTAGAATTTACTATGAAAAGATAGGATAAGATTTGATTTTATAAAAAGTTTTACATTGGGATTTACTGTGTAAAGACTGTAGATTAGTGCATATTTTAATGAATTTCAACTACCCATTGATGATTTTTTGTTCTAATCTTTTCAGATGGCTTTTATTAATGGATGATGTCTGTGACTAATGCTCCCTGTAGCTTCACCTCTTTAAATTAGTCTGGCTCTTTATCCTTTGTAAACAGATGTATGATCTGATCTGCTTCAATCAGATTTTCTGAAAAGAAAGGAAAATACGCCCCCATCTTTTCCCAGGAGATTTATAAATGATATGCATTAAACTAATCCAATTGGACTAATATCATTATTTTTGTGTGCTTATGCAAAAGGGTATAGATTGCTTAATAGCATATGAGGAAAGGGAGGTGATTATTCTCCCAGCTTCTTTCCACCTGGATTCAGGGCTATGAGCTAAGAATCCATGTGGCTGCCAACTCCAAGACTTTCCTTAGGAATGAAGAAACATCCTCTAACTCAGACAAAGAAGGTGATGCACTTGGCTCACGTTCACTCACACCGCTTTTTCTTGCCATGATAAAAGCCCTGTAGGTACAAGTTCCCACTTGGCCACCAGGGTGGTAGAACTGAGGCCTGGGCATCCAGGCCAGTGGGATAGGCCCTCCGTCTGGGCCTAGGTGTGGGTCCATGAGGCCTCCCCTCACACATCTCTTTGGTTTGTGTTTTAATTTGTTGGGCTGCTCTAACAGAAATTCATGTCTCACAGTTCTGGAGGCTAGGACGTCCAAAACCAAGGTGCCAGCGTGGTTGCATTCTAATGAGAGCCCTCTTTCTGGTTCAGAGCAAATACTTTCTTGCGGTGTCCTCACATGGTGGAAGAGGCTAGGGATCTCTGTGGGGTCTCTTATAAGAATGTTAGTTCCATTCATGAATGCTCCAGCTCATGACCTCATCGCCTGCCAAAGGCCCCACTGCCCAATACCATCACTTTTGGGGGTTACAATTCTACATATGAGTTTGTGGGGGGACACACAAACATTCAGACACAGCAGTGTGCTTCCTTCCTCTGCCCTCCCTTTAACCCCTGGTGTTCCTAGGTTTCCTTTCTTGCTTCTCCTTTCTTTTCATGCCACATGAATTTCCCAGTAATTTCATCAAAGGTATGGTTTTCGTCATTGCCTGATGCCCCTAAAAAACATATTACCAGCCCAGATCCTCTCCAAAGATCCAGACTCAACACTCTATGTGATATTTTCATTTGAATATACCATTGTTCCTCAAAAACATCAAGTCCCAACATGAACTAATTATCTTTCTCAAACATGCCTTCTTTCGTGTTGCTTACCTGAGGGAGTGACATCATCCAATTGCCAAAAATGGAGCCATAATGAACTTTTCCCTCATGTCACCTCCCACATTCCAGGTCACTAAATTCTATAAATTTTATCTCTTAAATATATCTCAGATTCCTCTGTTTTCCATGACCATTTTCACTACATTAAGTTAGTGAATTTGTTTATTTTGTGGAAGAAGTAAGTGGGTTGGGAGATAAGCATTTTTCGTAGATGTAGTACACACTCTTTGTAGTCTGCATTAGACACTGAACATATTAACATCTTCATTTTTATTCTTCTTGCATAGCTTTTGTAAATATAAAAGACTAAATTAGTTCAAATTTAAAGACAGGCCATTTACCTATTGTTGGTATGTTCTTTGCGTCAATATATTGTCCCACTATAGGACACTTATATGAAAGTGTCCTTTTATAAACACTCTTGACAACTCTAAATATGATCAGTTTTTAACAATCTGATGGGCAAAAAGCTGTGCTTCACTTTCTTAAAGTCATATTTTCATGATCATCAATAACTTCTAGCGTTCTCATGCTTTTTATTCTTCCTTTCTGTTTTTTTTTATTATGTGAATTACCTGTTCTCATGAATTTTTTCATGATACCATAATAAAATGAAATATATATTTCCATTGAGTTGGAGAAGCTCTTTTTGTATTAAGTGCATGAACATTTTCTGGGATTGTCAGTGTGTGTGTGTAGCGATTTTCTCTTTTTACTCTGCCATTTGCCCTTTAATGATTTTTATGTTACCCTTTGTCATTCAGAAATAATTTGTATGTGGTTTTATTTAGTCTCCCAGTCTTTTCTTTTATGCCTTTTACAACATTGTGTATCTAGTCTCTCTCCCATGGTCTTCTTGGCTTTCCTTATGGACTCTCAGTTGTCCCAGTGTTATCTTTTCACAGTACCAATCAGCCCTGCTACTTTTCTCTTTAAAATCCTACAATGATTTTCCATTGTCTTTATGGAAAAGTCCTCATCAATTTTGGCACAGCAAAGCAGGTCTCTTATAATCTGATACTTTGATGCCTCTCTAACTCATGGTCTATCACTCACTCCTACCAGCCACGTTAACCCACCATGCTCCCATATACTATGTGTGCAGCTCATGTCAGGGACTTTTTCCTTCTGTCTGGAATGCCTTACCCCTTTCCTTATCCTCTTAGGGGATTCCTGCTTATCATTCCAGGCTCAAGCACAATTGATTATTCCTTTTTTTATGCCATTACACAATGAGTATGGTTATTTGGCAGTGTTTTCCCAATTTTTGCTGTAATGATGTACCGGTAGTCTCATTTTCTTAATAGTTTTCTTTAAGATATACCCATCTTTAATTTAAATAAAACTACTCAAAAAGGAAATTTTATATTTCAACTATAAATGGAAATGCAGAGGTACTTACAATAGATAGGAGTCCATATAAAAATAGAAATATAACTACTACAAAAACCTAACAGTGCCCTATGTAAAATCATCTTCCACATCAGCACATACTACCTTTTGGAAAGCACTGTTTAGTTGTTATCACTTACTAAATTATGTAAAGTTAGGCTTTTAAAAAGAGAGATTTTCTGGAGACATTACGGACAGTACGGACCATTGTAAAATCATAGGCTTAAAAGAGACACAAATTGGTGAAAACGGATCTTAAAATAATCACATATTTTGTCATTGTCAGTAAAAATGTTCATCTTACACTTGTGCGAATGGAGCAAGTCTTGGTCGACTCTACGCTGACTGGATTCTAAACAGAATGTGATAAAAACCTTTAAAAGTGTCTCTTAGCCCATGTTTCCTATGGCCTTTGTCTTTAGTCAGGAGGGAAAGTAGTAAATACAGATAAAAGGAAATGAGATCAGCAAGGCAAGGAAAATGGGATGTGGTGCCTCAGGGGACAGATGCTACAGAAAGCTCCATCAGGCTAAATTTGTTTGATGATATGGTAGGAAGAATATGAACTTAGAATAAAATGCAGTATTATATTTAGATTTGAGAATGGTCAAGGACCATTGTTAACCTAGACTTAATTACATGTGTCATTTGACTAGGCACTCTACAGTCACAAAAATATCAAAGGGATACATTATTTATCCTAAAAATTTAAATATACAGTTCACATTACTTTTCATTACTCTCTCTTTTTCTTTTCATCTCTAGGTGCTGATTTGTATATTTAATAGATGTGCAGTGGAAAAAGCATTCAAATGCTTTTATTATTTGATTTGTTGAGAATGAGTCAACATAGAAGCTGAACATTTAATAAGTTGAGAGCTAGAAACAAAGGAAATTATTATTTAAAACTTTTCAAATTTGTTACCCTTCTCATCTCAGGATTATAAAGTACCAGTTTCTCCTAAATGCATAAAAGTGCTGCCAATTGTAGAAATTTCAGAGAGAATAGTAAGCATTAACTAGTAGTATAAAAATAGAACTTTATGACCAGTAATGAAGGGGTGTTTATTTCCTACATTACTCTGAAATGTATAATTTTAGTTGTTCCTTTTCAAGTTACAACCGGATACAAAAACCTCTTTTCATTCAGAAAGGATGTTATTAAGTCTCCCTAGAAGACAAAAAAAAAAAAAAAAAAGCAGCTGTGTGCAGGCAAAAATAGACCCAAAGATGAATGTAATAGCTTATTAACATGATTCTATATTTTAATGAGATGAAGTCATACTGTTTAATTCTTTATCCTTCATGCTGACTTTTTCACCATTCACTATTTGCAATCTTAGATTGTGAGAAAGGCATTTCGTTTCAGACAAAGCTGAAAACGTACTTATGGATCCATGAGTTTTGGGGCTGATAATTGTTGTCTTTTTGTTCTTTTATCCCTTGTATGATTTCAGAGTTTCTCTAGACCTTTAGCTGCAGTGGGAGATCACACGCTGGTGAGAGTCCCTTTAGTGAAAGTCATCTGACACCCTCAACAGCTGGCCATAAAGCTTTGTTGAGTCTCACATGATAAATAGGAATCTTGTGAAATCTCACATGACTGTTCTCACAGGGAGGTCGATAAGGATGCTTCAGGGCGCCATAATTTCTGTCCCTCAAATTATGTATGACAGTTGTGTTTTTCCCCTAGGATGGGGCTCCATAGACTCCAAAGATTCTTCAAGGGTCTATTCATTTAAAAATGTTTGAAAACTGCTCCCATAATGTCTCTTTTTGCTATAATTTGTTGTCCTGAAGAAACTGTCTTCACATTCTGTGGATTCTAAATCTTTTTATAGTGAGATTGGTAAGATATATATATATTTTATATTAAGATACCATATATATGGCATAATATTTATCTTTTTTAACCATTTGTAAGTGCATAATTTAGTGGCATTAAGTACATCTCTAATTTCGTATAACTATCATCACCATCTATACCCCAAACATTTCATCTTCCCCAACAAAAATTATATACACGTTAAACAATAAGTTTCCTTACTTTCTTCCCCACAGCTCCTATTAACATCCATTTTCCTTTCTGTCTCTATGAATTTGTCTATTCTAGGTATGTCAGAGAAGTGAAATCATACAATATTTGTCTTTAAGTGTCTGGCTTATTTCACAAAGCATAACATTTTCAAGGTCTATCTATATCATAGTATATATCAAAATTTCATTCCTTTTATGGTCAGATGATACTGTATTATGTGTATAGATCACATTATGTAATCCATTCATCTGCTGATGAACTCTTTTTGCTATTGGGAATAACGTTGCTATGAACATTGGGATATGAATATCTGAGCCCTTGCTTTCAATTATTTTGGATTTATACCTAGGAGTGGAATTTCTGGGTAGACCTCTTTGTAGTAGATTAAAAATGTAAAGTTAATTTCTTCTTATCACCGTCAAGAAGAGCTTTTGTCACAGAACTCTTGGAAGTCAGTTGTTATTCCCTAATCAGTGTGTGGTATGTTACCCCTCTGATAGGAAGCCACCTGGGTGGTCTTTTGATCATCTCATTTTCAAATTACAAGTTCTCTGTCACAGTCTTGCCTGAGAAATGTGGAAACAAAATCTATCAAAGAAGAGAGTTTCTTTTCAATTTATCTCGAGTATAGATCCCATAGATCTTGTTCTTCTTCAGCATTCACAACACAGAGAATTTTTTACTTCATTAAAAAGATACCCTAGGCATTATTTCTATGCACTTTTTAGAATTTATTTTGCAAATTACTTGAAATGGCACCTGTCACCAATGAACAGGGATGGAAAATAGAACATGTCATTCCCCTTGTGGGAATGTTTATTCTGGACACGGTGCTAATTTACCAGCCCTGAAAAAGTCATTTCTGTTTATAAAAGCCTTGACATATCCAAGAAATGAGAACTTTAAGTAAATATCATGAGCTTGTGTGTGCTGGCCCCTGGGGTGATTGCTTAAAACAGGTTCCTCTGGAGCTCTTTATCCTCAGAAATCATATGAAAATGATGACCTTAGCAAGGCATTGGAAGATGGGAGACAAAAAAAAAAAAAATTGAAGATGGATTTATAATGGAGCTCAGACCAAGGGATTTATTTTCATAGATATTTTATCATTTCTCTTAAACTCATTCTTATGTCCGTCAGAGAGGTAAGAGAGAGAGAACTGACATACTGTGTTCTTTTGAGAATCATAGTTAATTGTCCTAAATAATGTGGTGGTAGATGATGCTAGTTAATGGGAATGGAAATCAGGTAATCTTGGGGGTCTGTAGTGCCCATGTCACCTCTTTGACTCCTTGCTGTTGGATTTTCTCTGGATTAGCTCTGGTTCTGTAGGTTTGCTCCCTATTCTGGAGAACAATGGATATACAGAATAAAAAATTTTGAAGGTGTTTGTGCTTATGCGTTTGAATCCATCTGCATCTCTGCCAAGTAGATATCTGGATTCCAAAAGAATTGTTTGGATCCAGTGAGTGATGGTTTGGAGGTCCCTGGTTTGGGAGTCAGATCAATTTGGATCAGATTTTGGAGTTGTGAGTCTTCAGATGAGTTATTTAAACATCCTGAGCCTCAGTTTCTTTACCCATAATACATTTTTAATAACACCTCGCAGATTGTTACAAGAACTAAATCGAATAAGGTTTGCACACTTCTATCATTATTTAATGGTTGCTTTGTTCTCATCACAATAGTAAGTGCTCTACATACATTTTATCTTTAGTTGGAACAATAAAGGTGTCAGGTGAGTGTTACCTGTATCTTGAGTCATCAGTTAGGTAGATTACTCCAAAATTTCTTAACAGCCTCAGATCTCACCCCACCCCACCCACCTTTAATTCTTCCTCCCAAGTGTGACATGGTAATCACTAAATGGAAGTTTGATCATATTATTTCCCTACTTGAAATATGTCAGTATCACCTTATCATCATCAGGACTGCGTTTAGACTTCCTCATATGGCATTCTACTGAGATGTGACTTTTGCCAACTCTCATCCATTTTTCCTTCTCCTCCTATATGTTTCTGCTCAGGTATAATGCACCAAGTTTCAAACATGCCCCATTCTCTCTCACAAACCCCACCTTTTATCCGCGATGTTTAGAACACCACGGATAAATTAAAGATCTTAAAAATCAGAGAGAAAACAGGTTATTGACCTAAGACAATGTAAAAAAGATGGCATGGTGAGAAACAAATGGAAGACGGAAGGGGAAAGATGGGGAAAGGTGTACAGGGGGACACGTTAATTATACACGTATAGCTCACCTACTGTTATAAGCCAGGAAAATGTGATATATTTCTATCAAAAAATAATGAGGACAGATGACCTCTTCTCTCATGGAACTTAAATTCATCACCTACAGGAGGTAGTCTGCAGATACTGTCTAAAGTTGACTAGTCAAGAAAAAGAGTTTTAAGCATATAACAAACAGCATAAACATAAACAGTAAAATAACTAAAAATGTGATTCATGGGGGGGGAGTAGAGGGAGCAAATGCAAAGTGTTAGCTTTTACATCTTTTATAGTGAAGCATCAGTAAATAATGTTTAAAGTGGACTGATTGAGCAATAAAAATAAAAGCACATTATTTAGTGTTAAAGGTACCCACCAGAAGGACTAAAACTAGAAACAGTAATGGGGACCAGGATGTGGGATGTGACGTTCTTTTTCATTTGTATTTTCCTGAATGGTATGAATATGTATGCATCACTCATAAAAAAAAAGTAAATTAAAACGGAAAACAAAACCCTTTACAGGGTCTGTAAGTCTTTCGAGTGTTATCCCTAACTCTTTTTTTCAGTTTCCTCTCCTGCTGCTGCCCTCCCTGCCGCCCCCAGCCCTCAGAGGGGAGCATTTGCAGCTTGAGTGATGTTTTGCCTTTGTATCTTTCCCAAGCTATTTTCCTGCCTTAATATTTTTTTCCAGGTTCTCCCACTCATCTGTTCTTTCTTGAAGACACCATTCCCACATCTTTTGAGGGGTTCTCTTCCTCTGGAGGGAGATAGGAGGTCCACGGCTCCTGGGAAACCCGTCTATCAGAACGCTTAAAACGTGATGTCGTCACTGTTTCCATGGCAATCAGCCTCATGCCTATGAGCTTCCTGAGGGTAGCTCATATTCATATTTGTGTCTTGGGGCCTGGTCCCATGCCTGCGATTATGTAGGTCTTCAACACATATTAGTTGAAAGAATGAATGAATGACCTTGATATTGTTTTGTCCTTCCTTACTGTTCTGGCCTCTGCTGATTCTGCTACAGTTGCTTTATAGTTTTCCAGATACAGTCTGAGTATATGTAGGCAGGGAGTGGGCAAATTACCCAACCGGAATTATATATTTTAAAATTTATTTAAATAATCATACCAATGACCATAACATAGTATATCGATCATTATGTGATTGTCACTGAGTTATGAACTTTGTGTAGATAATCGAGACTTCTCACAGTGACTCTACAGATAGCTGTTATGTCCCTCACTTTATTAGTTTCCTGTGGTTGCTCTCATAGCTTGATGGCTTGAAGCAATAGAAATCTATTTTCTCAAAATTCTGGAGTCCAGAAGTCCAAAGTCAGTATCACTGGGCCAAAATCAAGGTGTCAGAGGAGCTAGTCAGAGGAGGCTCTAGGGTAGAATCCATGCCTTGCCTCTTCCAGTTTCTGGTGGCTGCTGGCATTCCTTGCCTTGTGGCTACCTTACTCCAAACTCTACCTTGTGGCCACAGTGCATTTCCTCTTTTGTTCTGTCAAATCTTCCTCTGCTTCGCTGGAATAAGGATGTATGTGATTGCATTTCTTTCCCACCTGGATAATCTCCCCATCTCAAAATCTTTAACTTGGTCATATCTGCGAAGACTGCCATATAAGGTGGCAATCATAGGTCCAAGATATAGATATCTTGGGGAGGAGTTGGTGGTCACTTTTCATCCGGCCACACCGCACTTTACATAGATGGAAATGAAGGGATTAAGTTCACTTGCCTAAGGACACAGAGGCCTTAAGCAGCAAAGTCTGGATTTGAACCTGAATCTATTGGATCCTGGAGTTTGTCTGTCTATCTGTCCCTTCTCTCCCTCTATCCCTAAATAATAAGTAGTACTTTAAGACATTTGCATTGCTATTTTTTTTCTGAGTCAAGATTAAATGTAAAACTGTTAGTTTCAGTGTTTGAAGAGTAGTCAATACTGTTACCAATGACACACAGGCTCAAGGTCAATGCAATACTTGTGTTTATTCCCTGTTGAAGCAGGCAGCGAAGCCTCGAGGAGAGAAGACAGGGTTGGGGGGACATACTTCTCATGTGGATGGGTCGGTGTCTCATTATGCTGGTTCTCAGCTGCTCTGTCAGGCACTTCCCTAGCAAGATTTTCATCTACCTGGGAGGCTGGAGTCCCTTCCTAGTCAGTAAAAACCTCAATCCAGAGTCCTCCTTTAGAGGTGCAGGGAGATGAGTGCTCAAGCTCGGGGGTGATAGAGCGACTCAGCTTCTATGCCAGAATTTATACTAGGGGACAGCAGCAAGGGGTATTAGCTCTACTGGCTTTTATTTAAACCCAAACACCTTTTTACATTACTCACTGTTCATGTATAAACACAATTCCCCCTGTTCAAAAATGTTTCTCAAAAACATTATGTTCAAAAACAAGTTTTATAAAAACATATATACAATGTTTCTTAAGAATGATGTATTTATATTTAACAAAGCGGGGGTGAAAACACTCTGCCAAAACAAGTCCACTTGAGGGGAGTGCTGAATCTCTTTGAAAAAATACTTAAATCACACAAGTCACAATTGTACACAATCAAACAATACAAATGCAGATAGGGCCTCCCTCCCTTAGAGGTAGCCACGGAATGGCAAGTAATTTGGGATGCATCCTTCCAGTCTTCTGTTTATGCTTTGTAATGTACATATCTATATTTATAATTTTTTTATTTTCAATAAATGAGATTTTATTTTGGCTATGTGCTTCTTTTTAAAATTAACAATGAACTCTGAAGGTGTTAAAACTATACAAAAACTTGTATAGTCTCCCCAAATATGGCTATATAATACTACAATTCATCTACTCCCTTATTGGGCATTTAAATGTTACTATGTTTGTTATGAAAACAATGCTGTAAGGAGCATTGTTTTACATGTAGCTTGAGTATTTTTGTCACTATCATTTAGGAGTGGATTTTCAAACCGTGACATATTCTTTCCAATACATCCAAAACAGAAAGCTTGGCACCAAGCCAAATTCGAATCAAAGGCACTCCTCCGAGATCTTAAAAGTTTTAGACTCTGCAGCCTCAGCTCTCGCTGTTATGTGATGGAGATCTGGTAACTGTACTTTATCAAGAGGCTCCTTGAAGGGTGTCTCAGAGAATCAAACTTCCAAGCCTCCCGCGTGCCCATCGCTGTCCCCTTCAAGCTGATTGTGGTTCTCATCACATTTCTAGGCTCACTTAATATTTCTATTGTTTCTTTTCATGATGTATCAGTTAAGATTTTGTTTGGCTGCGTGTAGCAAGCACACTCGACTGCAGTGACTTAGGCACACACGTTCGATTCGCTCACACAAGTCCAGAGGCCGTCGTACAGCAGGCACGGCAGCTCCAGACACCACCACAGACGGCTCCCTCCGTCTTTCTGCTCTCCCATCCTTTGTGTGTCTCTTTCATCCTCATGGCTGCAAAACGGCTGCTCTGCCTACAGGCATGGATGGCCTCTGCTTCTTAGCCTAGAACACGGAGGGGCTATGGACAAAAGACGAAGACAAAAGAGGGATGCCAGCCGAAATTGTCGCTTTTTAAAGGGTTGTCCCAGAAGCCTCAACCAGCGACCTCTTTTTACATCTCTCTTTCCAGAACTGGGATGCGTAGTCGCTCGTCGCTGCAAAGATTCAGGGAAGAAAGGCATAATGAACAGGATTCTTGGTGACCGGGCTGTGGGTTTGGTTAATAAACATGGAGGAAAGAATGGAGATTGAGTAAAAACTAGCAGTCTCTGCCCTACTTGACAACTCAGGTGAAGATGTCTTGAAGAAAGCCCAAAGTGCCCAAAGAATGAGTAGTGCTCATCACTCATTTTGTCTCAGGTAAAGGGATTAAAATGGATCCGTTATCCTACATGGTAACAATAATATTGCAAATAAGAAACACCTGTAATTCTACCCTCCTAAAAAAGTATGTTTTCCATTTTTTTACAGTTCATTCTGATCCCACTGAATATAAAATCAGGATTTTAAATATACCTTTGATCTTGAATAAGTTAAATGTTCTTTAATTTTTCACTTAATATAACTATTTTAACATTTTGCTACATAATTTTCTAAATATTCATTTAAAAGCTGCAATGTATCTCACCCATTTGATATGTCATGTATGTTCATGTCTGTCTGTTTATTTATGTAAGCAGTGTTGGACATTTAGATTATGTCCCCTTTTAAAAGCTTATGTAGAAAATGTTACAAGGACCATTTTCTTGTACTTTGCTTTTTATTTCTTTAGAGTGCTTACTTTATGGGAATATTTCAATAAGATAAACTACAAGTTGAAGCATAAAAACATTTTTACGATTTTTGCAAAATCATGCAATTTTGAGGAAAGCTTTTTACCAGTTTACCCTCTCGTCTTCACTGTACTGTGTCACTTTTAATACATTAGAAAGAAAGAGAGAAAGTAAGAAAGGGGAAGAAGAAAGGAAGAAATGAAAAAGAAAGGTTACATGTTTCCAGGGCTGGACCAATCCTGCCCTCTTGTGGTAAATCTTAAAATTGCAGGGCACGGTTGTTTTTTCTTTTTTCTCCCAGCGTCTTATTTTTAGAATGTGACGCATTATGCTGTTCTCATCAACCATCTATCTTTTCCAATAGAGTGTACAGACCTCAGCATTAGTTATAGAGACACACAAAAAAAACCAGTAATGGTTTGGGCTTGAAGTTCACAATGTTAACAAAGAAATTACCTACAATAGGTCCACATAGAAGTAGGTTAATTCTTCTTCTCTTGATTAGGGAATTGTTGGTATTGCATGGTAAACAATCTTCTGAAGGTGATAGTGGTCCTTCAATGATGATTTAAAGGATGGAGAATATTTGATTGAAGGCTGAGAAATTTTTTTGTCTTGTTTTGTTTTGTTTTCAGATCTACAGGAAACAATAAGGATTGTCTAACCCAATTATTTTGTTTTGTTTGACAAGTGAGGGGACTGAGGATCAGAGTGATTAAGTGACATTCTTAAATAGAAAAGCCAGTAAATCACAGAGAGCCTGTGGGATCTTGCTACTGTACTCTGTGGTCTGTCCATGAGGGTTTTTCTTAAAGAGTCATAAACACCCAATGAGATAATATATGGCGGGGGGGGGGCGGGGGTGGAGGGGGCCTTTGGGGAAACATTCAGTATAAATAAAAGGAAGTCGATTCATTAGATGACGTAGCAAAGAAACAGTGTGATTTTTTTATTTATAGCATAAATTAATCTGCTTAAATCATTGAAATGGTAGAACTCAAAAGGCTCTTTAAAAAATTCACTTCATTCCACTTAATTTATTGGTATAATAAATGAATCGGAACTAATACACACAAAGTGCTTAGCACAGTGCTGGAACGTAGCAATGGTCTATAACTGTTAAATAATAATCATTTCCATTACATGGTTGGCTCTGTCCTAAGTGGTTTACATATATTGTCTTTCAGTCCTCATAACAACCCTATGAAGTAGAGGCTATTTTTAATTCCGTTTTATCGATGAAGAACCTAAGGCCTGAAGAGGTTAAGTGACCTGCTGTGGTCACACAGCTGTAAGACGGTCTAAAATCTGACTTCGGGTAGCCTGGTTCTGTCATCGGAGTCCTCACTGTCTCCATAAACCACCTTTAATGGCTCATCTAGTGTGCAGGCTAAAAGCCCATTTTCTACCTCATATTACCTTCTCTGTTGTGTCCTCTATCAGTGGTCCTCAACCTTTTTAGCTCCTGTGAGAATATAATGCCTGATGAGCTGAGGTGGAGCTGAGGCAGTGAGGATAGTGCCAGGGGAGCAGCTACAGATACGGATGAAACTTCGCTTGAACCCCTGCCCCTCAACTCACCTCCTGCTGTGTGGCCGGGTCCCCTAACAGCCCATGGAGTGGTATCATCTGCGGCCCAAGAGTTGGGGACTCCTGCTCTATCTTAAGTAGGAAACAGGAGAAGGTGTCTCCAGAACTTTTTATACAAGTAACAATGTAACTTTATTGAGAGTTCGTATGTTATCAAAATGAAGTAATTGTTGCAACAGAGGAATAAATATTTAATTTCTTTTCTACTTAGTCATCATACTGGAGAGAGAAGCATGTCAGTGATCTTTTGGGAAGCCAGTGTAAAGAGACTCCTTTGTCGATTAATAGTTGCTGAGTGTCTTTTTAGCATAAGGGCTGAGGTTTCCATGATGATGAGACAGATGGGACCCCTGCCCTGGAGCTGTTTATGTTCTTAGAGAGGAAATGAATACTGATCATTTGATCAAGAGGGCAAACGTGATCATCACTATCAAAAAACAGGAGGATATATGAGAGTGTTAAGAATGTGATCAATCTTTGCATGAAGGTTTGACAAAGCTTTCTGAGGAAGTAGCATTTCAGGGGGAGGGAAGAGTGTGTGCAAAAGCTGTTGTGGGACGGAGTATGACCCCACTGGGAAACTGAAAGAGGACTGTAGCTTGGTCACTGGAGAACGGAAGGGCATAAGATGAGGTGAGGTGTAGGTTGTGGACAGATTATACGAAGCTTTTTTTTTTTTTTTTGTGAATGTTTTTGGTCTTTCTTTCAAAGGCACTGGAGAGTGACTGGAGGGCTTTTTAATCTGGTGGGCGTGTTGCAGTCTGGCTGTCATCTGAAGAATGGATTGGAAAGAAGTGTTGGTGACAGTGTGGTTAGGATGTAGCCTTCCAGTACTGGAGGGAAAGGTAATGTTTTGAGTCACAACAGAAGCAATGACAGAGTAAGTGGATTTAGCAGATATTTAGGAGGTAATCAGATAAGACTTGGTAAAGGATCAGATCTGATGGATAAAAGTTGATGGTCAAGGAAGACTTCAGGTCTTTTGGAATGCAACTCAAGGGGGGAGCCACCTGTAACTAAAATAAGGAAAATTGGAAGCGTCTAGGGGATAGGCTGACAGTCTTCTTTTTTGGAATTCAAATGGTAAATTCAAGGAAATTGTTGAGTTTGTGAAACTAAAGCTTAAAAAAGAGAGCAGGGGATAAAAACTTTTTCAGTTATTGAAGTACAAATGATCCTAGATGAGATTCCTTAGGGAGACATGAAAGGTAAGGCTGGAGACATTGGATTTAGCTACCTGGAGATCTTGGATGATCTTAGCGAGGAAGTTTCAGCAGTATGGGTGGTGATGGAACTCAGATTAGAGTGTGTTAAAGAGAGGAGGTAAGGAAATGGAGATAAGAGAGAGGAAAGATTGCTAAATTAGTCAAGGCTCTTCAGAGAAACAGAACATATAATTTTTATTTGTTGTTTGTTTACAAGAATTAGGTTATGAAATTATGGAGCCTGACAAGTCCTGAGGGGAGTCAGGAGACCCCATGGTATACTCCAGTCAAAATGCTGGCAGGCTTGAGACCCAGGAAAAGCTGATATTTCAGTTAGAGTTCAAAGGTAGAAAAAAGCTAATGTTCCGGTTCAAAGTCAGTCAGGCTAGAGGACTTCTCTCTCGCTTGGGGTCAGTCTCCTTTATTATAATCTGGCTGCCAACTGGTTGGATGCGGCCCACCCACAGCAGGGAGGGCAGTGTGCTTTATTGGCTTTAATTCCTATTCTCATCACAAAATACCCAGAATAATGTTCAACCAAGTATCTGGGCACCCCATGGCCCAGTCATGTTGACATAAAATAACCCATCAGTTTCTGCTAAGAGGTCAAATAAGAGGAGACTGAAAGAAATCCACCAGATTAATTGACATGGCAGAGAGATGGAGACGGGAGTTATTCTGGGATGTCTGTAGAGGGATGCAAGGTAATGACCTATAGATGTTTCATTTGGGAAGTTTTGCTGTGAAGGAGAAGAAAGTGAAAATGTCAGTTAGATGTGAGCTTGAAGGATTCCTTCCCTTTGCTTTGTCTGTCTCTCCTTCCTCTCTCTCTCCTTTTCTCTCCCTCTTTTTCTTTCTTTCTTTCTTTCTTTCTTTCTTTCTTTCTTTCTTTCTTTCTTTCTTTCTTTCTTTCTTTCTTTCTTTCTTTCCTTTTCTTTCTTTCTTTCTTTCTTTCTTTCTTTCTTTCTTTCTTTCTTTCTTTCTTTCTTTTCTTTTCTTTCTTTCTTTCTTTCTTTCTTTCTTTCTTTCTTTCTTTCTTTCTTTCTTTCTTTCTTTCTTTCTTTCTTTCTTTCTTTCTTTCTTTCTTTCTTCTCTCTCTTTCTTTTTCTTTCTTTCTTTCTCTCTCTCTTTCCCTCCCTCCCTCCCTCCCTCCTTTCCTTCCTTCCTTCCTTCCTTCCTTCCTTCCTTCCTTCCTTCCTTCCTTCCTTCCTTCCTTCCTTCCTTCCTTCCTTCCTTCCTTCCTTTCTGTTTCCCTGTCTGTCTTTATCTCTTAATGGTAGAAAATTTAAAATATTTCAAAGGGAAAGATCAACCTAAAATAAAAATGATGATAATTAAAGATCTCAAAAAGGTGGAAGAGGATGAAATTCCTTGCTTTTACTCTTTCTTCCTATCAAATATCAATTTATAGCCTAGCATTTAGGACTCTTACTTTACTAAACATTACATTCATTGCTTTCAGGACTTTCATCACCACCATCATTAGCATCATCAAGGGCATTGATGAGTTTCCAAATGGCATAAGGTGCTCTCAGAAGGAGCATCATGTTTGTCCCTATCTGCTCTACCTCACACCCTGGCTGGGAGAGGTAGTCCAGCCTGGTCTGCCTTAGACAGTGTGCACAGATGCACATAAGAAGTGCAGAGTGTTTTGCTTATCTGGAAAAATTTCTATTTTCATTTTACTTACCAAGTTGATAGCATCTTCGGGAATAATAAAGATAATGAAAATTTATTCCAAAGATGTTACCTTTCAAAATAGAAGGAGTTGAACTAGTAGGGGTTTATGAACCTTTGTGCTTAAAATTAAAAATTTGTATAAATGGTAAACATTTGCTTTCGTTTTATTTAGTCTGTTTACTTTGAACATTTATCAAAGAAGTATTTATGGAGCATCTACCAGATAGAATGGAAAACAAGAAACGCTTTTCACTTCCAAAGGATTTACAGTCTGGTGTGACTAAGGTAAATAGAGGCCAGTAAAGAAGTCACTTGCAGGCAGTAGGCACTATTCATTATTCATGTTGAGTGCGTGGTGCTGTAAGCTCACAGAAGGGGCCCTGGTGTTGGAGGGTCTGGGAAGGCTTCTCAGGATATAATTTGGAAGTTGAGGCCCAAAAAAGGCTAGAATCCAAGTGAAGGGAGCAGGGAGCAGGAGAAATTCACAGAGGAAACAACCTAGGCAAGAGGTTAATGGGGAATAAAAAGCTTGGTGCTTTCAGAGTCACCTCAAGCTGTTTGCATGAGGGTGAAGCAAGCAGGGGATGAGAGTAATGGAAGGCTGAGGCAGTAACAGGAGCAGCATTTCTTTGGTGCTCAGCTGAGCCAGGTTTTATGCATAAGAATGCATCCAACCCTTATGAAAGCGCTAAAATAGGGAATGTGCTCTTAAGACAGGGAAAGTGCCTTATTGCCTTTACAATGGAGATGAGAAGGGACAGCACCTCGCCAAAGCCGTGCTGGTAACCAGTCAAGCTGATTTTCACTCTTGTTACACTGTGACAATCTTTTAAGTCAATGTACACTATTTGAGAAAAACTATAACCTAGAATAACTTATATGCTTCCTCTACATTCTTCCAAAGAAACTCTCACTTCCTCCACCAGAGTGACTATCACGTTTTGCTGTAAGTTACCCGAGTGTCTGCCTCCCGTATTTCAAGGATCCTGTTCCTCTGGTGTACATGACCCACATCCACTGCTGAGTCAGCTCCCACTGCACCCCACTCTCTGCTTTCCCTGCTGCCGGAGCCACATGCAGCCTCATGCCAGCCCCTGCTGCCCGCTCCCTTCTCTTCCTCCAAGCACTGATCCAAGCGAGGCAAGATCAGCTCTGAAACTTTAGGAGTGAAGATACCAACACCGCAAAGAAAAACCAACTTCAAACTGTAGATGTAAAAAAGGGTTCTACAGAAAGTAACCCCACAGGGGATCTGGTCGGACATTTCTAACGGGGCGGTTCATGGTGGGTAGTCACGCCCCAGGCATATACTTCTTCAGCATCTACTATCTTTGCCTTAAGTAAGCCATATGCATTGTTTTTATGCATCTAAGTTAACACACCTTTGAAATCCATTGCAGAGCCTTCTTTCTGAAGTAGAACCACTCTCAAGAAAGCACAGAATCTTAAATAGACTGTCATCCAAACCTTCCCTTGCTTTCTCCCACCCTCTTGTAATTGTTCCTAAGTTTTCTCAATGTCAAATACGTAAAAGAAACTGCAACAACAGTTATTCTCTGGAGCATTTGAGAGCTTGCTCTCTGGCATATGCGGTCAGTTTGTTCCAAATAAACTTTTATAAAAATTCTCTACAAGTTTGGACATTTCTTACATCGATAAAATTTAAAGTGGGTGTCAGAGGTCCCAAAATGTATCTGTCACCTCCTGTCTCCATGGGGAATTCCTCCCTGGCCTTGTCCCTCTGTAGGCTCTCAGGTACTGTCCATCTCGTGTGCCTGTCCCCTTAACAATCCACTACTGTTTTTGTGCACACCTCCCAATTCTGTGGTTTTTAATTCAGAACAGTAGCTGTGTAGCTCCCTTCTCTGACTCTAAGTAAAGTTTTAGGTCTATCTTTGTGGACTCGAGAAAGTATTAATGGGCTCTGCTAAGCAAAGAGACATCTACTCTGAGGTTTTTCCCCTGGATTTATTGAGATTTAATTGACACCTAACACTGTGTACATTTAGGGTATAAAATGTGATGATCTGATAGACATATATATATTGCAAGAGTTTGCCACATGGGATTAGTTAACATCTCCATCATCTCATAATTGTCGTTCTCTCTGAGTATGTGATGTAACATGCAACGTCCAGTCTCCTAGCACTTCCTTTGTGTATGACACAGTACTGTGAACCAGTCACCATGCTGTATATTAGAGTATAGGACTTCTTCATCCTAAAACTGGAGGTTTGTACCTTGGACCAACATCTCCACATTTCCCCAATACCCAAATCTCTGTCAACCTTCGTTCGGCTCGACTCTGTGACTCTGACTAATTTAGCATACACACATATATAAGATCACGAACTATTTGTCTTTCTTTGTCTGACATATTTCACTTAGCATAAAGCCCTCAAGGTCCATTCATGTTGTCACAAAGGATGTTTCTTTCTTTTTAAGAGCTGAATAATGCATCTCTCTCTCTCTCTCTCTCTCTCTCTCTCTCTCTCTCTCTCTCTCTCTCTCTCTCTCTGTAATCATGATTTTTATCCATTCATTTGTAGATGGACACAGGTATTTTCCATATCTTAGCTACTGTGAATAGTGCTGCAGCGAACATGGGGGTGCAGATGTCTCTTCAAGGTCCTGTTTCATTTCCTTTGTATATACACCCAGTATAATTGCTGGATCATATGGTCGTTCTATTTTTAGCTTTCTTTAGGAACCTCCATAGTGTTTTCACAGTGTCAGCACCAATTTACATTCCTGTCAGCAGCCAGTGCTCAGGATTCCCTGTTTCCCACACCCTCGCCAGCACTCGTTATCTCGTATCTGTTTTGATGATAACCATTCTAACAGATATGAGACGATAGAGAATTTATCCTGGTTTTGGTTTGCACTTTCCTGAGGATTAATGATGTTGAGCACCTTTTCAATACTGGTCAGTAATTTGTGTCTTCTTTGGAAATATGCCTGTATAGGTCATCTGCCCATTTTGTAATTTATTTTTTGTTTGTTTGTTTTGTTTTGTTTTGTTTTGATACTGAACTAATTGTTGGTAATTGCTAGACATATTTAATCCCATATTCTTTTCAAATCCAAAGCCCACTCCTAGAGCCAGTTAGATGAGCTGCCCCAGAGAATAACAACGTTTCTAAATAACATACAAAAACATGTGTCTATCTCCTGAGCTCACAGTTAATTCTTCAAGTCCTATTTAAGGTACAGAATACTGTGGTAAATCAAATCAATCTCGGAAGATGGAGGGATAAAAGGTTCAGTCGGTATTATAAAGAAAATGAGCATCCAACTCAGTATCAAGATTTTGCTCATTCTGGGGTAAATTATTTATTTCTTGTTGCACAGTCTTCAGAATTAAGTTTCTGGGCTCTTAATTGTTTTTGGTCTAAGAACAGGCTTATCTATAAATAACAACTATGGGACGCAGGTGGTGAATAATAAAGCGAGAAGGTTCATTGTTCAGTTGTTTTATTTCATTGCTATTCAGTTTACATGGAGACAGGGGATCAAGGATTTCAGATTAATTGTCATAGGGCACATTGAATGATGCTGGTCAATGGTTGCATTACTCATGGAGAAACTCTTTCAACTGAATCCTTTCGAAAGTGGATTTTAAACAATGTCCTTAAGGATTTACCTCCAGATTTTGTAGAAGTGCATTTAGTAACACTGGTGCCGTTTGGGGCAATCTGAACTCCGGTGCTGCCCAGGTCCCACGGGATTCTCGGTTCTTCCTGCTGATGCAGAGATAATTCCAGCTTAAGGAGATTGAGAAGGAATAAGATTTATTGCAAATATATTTTAGGAGACGGGCCACACAAGGAAGGCTGTAGCCTTGTGGAATTTAAGAGGAGAAAAGAGATAAAAGATAGAGTGTGCTCCAAGAGAGGAGCGGGTTTTTGGCAAAGAGGGCTATAACCATGCAGAAGTGGGAAGGTCTGTATTATGTTAAGTGGTGGGCATGTGGTGGAGGGGAGGGAGAGATGGTTACCAAAGTGTTCCTGGGTGATTGGAGCATGAGGTCATTTTGATTTGCATTTGGCTGTTATATAACTCCCTGTGTACTGTGCATGTGCTTACCCACAATTCGGTCTGTTATAATTAGATTCTAATGATCTTCCGGGCACAGGCATGTTATACTGATGGTATAATGAAGCTGAGGTTGTAGGCAGGTTAAGGTAGTACTTTCTGCACAAGCGTCTGTGACCGGACTAAACCATCTAGGTTTGTGGCCCTCCAGTCCTTTGTCTCTCAAGATAAAGGAGTAATTTTTTTAACCACAAATGGGGTGTTCTTTAGGTGATCTCTGGGCTGGGCCTTTGTTCCATTGTCCCCCTGTTGCTCATGTCTGTCTAACTACCTAACAATGCTGTTTGGGGGGATTCTTTTTTCATTATCATTCAGTGTTAGCTATATAAATGGCTCTCACTGATAGCTTAACATGTGAGTGTATCTCATCTACCTGTACAAACCTGGTACACTAAAATCCAAATCTAAGCACTGGAAATCTGGTGCAAGAAGTTTGGGACTGATTGAGGCTACTCTTGAAACCAAGAGTCCTTATGACTTTGATTAAATTTAGCTTCAAATCCTAGGTCTAGAAATCATATTCTTCTCTCTATACACCCCTCGGAGATCTGGACTTCCCCCTGGGAGCCTGCAACCCCCGAGGCAGCAGAAGACAGTGAACTGGACCTGACAATTGATCACACAGTCCAGACCTTTGGCAGGCTACAGATAACACCTTGACCTAAGTTATGTTTCAGCTCCTGAGCCCTAAGGTAGAACAACTCCCTGGCTACTTTCCCATGAAACCAGACAGAGAGATACAGAACAAGCTTCAAGACCTGAATAAATGATTCATTACCCCTACCTCACTTCCGACCACTCAGCTCTCAGCATGACCCTGAACTCCCAAACCACAATGTCTTGTAATTTTGCCACGTATAATTCGTAACGTATGTGCAGTTGGGGAATCAGGTCTTAAGAGCACCAGCTCACCTGTGTCTCTGGGTTGGTGCCAGTTCCTTAAATAAACCGCTATTTTCTTTGCTGCAAACTCTGGCTTTGATGAGTGTAGGCAAAATGAACCACTTGAGTTCAGTAACAGTGTGAAGATTATAGTTTAATTGTTGTGGCTGAGAACACGGCTCATTGCCATTGCTTTAAAATCTCCAGGAATACCAACCACAGCACTGTTTCCTTTCTCAGTCAGGTTTTCTAGGACTGTTCCTGAGCTTTGTTACACCTGCCAAGAGGCAGGCAGGAGTGCCAACACTTTTCTGTAAAGGCTAGTCTTATTCCTAGTAAGAATATTTCTTCCACAACTAGAATATGAAAAATAATGTTCTGACTTTACGAAAAAATGATGAGAAAAGAGATTAAATCTATTACCACAAGGTGAATACAAATACAAATAACTAAAAATTAGTTTTCTGTCATATCGTTTGGCCTCTCCTAGTTCAGAATCCCACTATTTAAGAGATTTAATATGTGAGAAGTAACAGCCGTGTTTTCTCACTATTTCATGGGGATTGCTGTCACTTAAAATTGACTTTTTTTTTTTTGTTCCTTACCCTCTCTTCCTGGGCCAAGATTTACGTTGCAGTAAGGAAAGCAATAGTTTTAGAGGCATTATAGTTATTTAGGTGTCATCTCTCTAGGATTTGTATTATTCAGACAGATGATCCGGATTCTTGATTTATTCTTCTTTCACATTGTCTGTTCTATTTCATTTTTACTTCACTGACTAATATACTTGATTTAAAGACCCCCACAAAAGCAGGCAATGACTGCAGTAGAGTAGGATAACGATATATTAAAACTCTTGATAAGATTAAGGTCTTTCTTCAAGTTTCCTCAGCCTCATCTGCTCCATCTTTTAAAGGAAACTTTTAGCCAACAGGTTTCTTTCTCTTTTTTTCTGTGTTTGCATGTGTGTTCTGGCCAGCTGTATGACCTTGGACAGACACCAGACTAAGGTGAATTTTTCTCATCTATAAAATGAGGACACGGTTTGCTATCTGTCAGGAGACTTTAAACCTGAATAAGGCAGCATATATGGGGCTTTTTGTGAAGCCTTCTGAAGGTGCCTGTACAGTGTCAATGGATGGCCTGTTCTACTCCCTACTGTATATACCTTCACTTCCGATTTTGATGTCCTGCAATATAATACCTCAGCTAGGTTTCCATTTTCTCTTTGATACACCAAACAATTGTCCCTGGCTCACCAGTTAATTTACCTTATTCCTGCCTTCCTGGGAAGTGAGTCTCTTTTATTTGCTGCTGCCTAAAGGTTATGAAGATGAACAGAGGTTAGTGACCCCCAAATATGCCTTCTTGGGATATTGTAATCAAAATAATCAATATTATTTTAGGCTGGTATTTTTAAGAAATGAAAGACTGAAGAAGAGCCTTTTACTCCCTGCTTACTTGTCTAAAGAAATTCAGATTGAAAAAGCTGCTTAAAGAAAGGGAGCTATCACCTCAGCAGGATGGAAACTGAGTGTGGCAGACAGCGAGGAACCTGCAAAGCCTGCTCCTTATAGTCCCCTTGTGCTGCTGGGTGGCCTGTTAACAACTTGCTTACCAGATGTTTGCTTTTCTCATCTACCTGCGAATTCCCTTCATCTTCTCCTTCAAAGCTCCAGACCCCTGCCTCTCTCTCCTTCATTCAAAGCTGGTGTATAAACCTTAACTGCCCAATTTGTCCAGAGGTCCCATATTCTTATGGAACCTGCATATATATGTATGTGATAAATTCAGTTATTTTCTCCTGTTACTCTATCTTGTGGCAATTTGATTATTAGACTGGCCAAAAGTGCTTGGAAGGGTAGAAGAAAAATCATTTTTCCTCCCCTGCAGCTGTCTTCAGAGAAAATAAACTTTTCTGAAACCAAATGTCATCCAGCTTTGAATTCCGCATCATTACACTATTCATCGACTGCACACATATTTATGAAGCATGTATTTGGTGTCGCGCCCTCGTCTCAGCATGGAGGTATGGCCACCGGTTGGAGATCTTCTGTTTGCCCCTGAAGACTTGCTCTTCGGCCTTCTCCATCTGCTCTGTGCCTCTGGAGACTGCCCTGTAGGAGCTGATGCCTCCTTTGGGACTTACTTACAGGGAGCCTCAGTAGCTCTGAAGGATGGAGGAGAGGGGTGGAGACATTTATTTTCTCAGCTCCCTTCTGAAGGGAGACCACGAGCTGACTGCGCCTCTCGACCACAGGTTCCTGCTCCTGTTAGGTGGTCCTCCCCTCATAGCCTCTCCTTTCTCCGGGTTCCAGGAATGCTTCTACTGTGCCTGCAGGCCTAGGAGTGGCAGCAGCACTGCCCCTGTGCAGACAGAAGTCACGCAGCAGTCACTTGGTAAATGTTGTAGCGTAATCAATTCAAAGACCCACAGAGCCAATTCAGATGAATTGTGAGCCTTTATTGGCCAGCCAGCGGCTGACTCTCTATCATGCAAGGTCAGACGAGATCAGCCATGAGCTTCCAGAAGAGGCAGTTTATAAAGCTTAAGACCATATCCTGGTTTCAGAAAGCAGATGTTGGCTGTAAACGTCTTACACAAAGATAAATGTCCTACACAAAGGTAAATGTCCTACACAAAGGTAAATGTCCCCAGGGAACTCTTAGATCAAACAGGGTGTAGCAGGCAGTTTTCCTATCTGCATCCTGGTGGTGGTCAGTGCCCTCCTGGGGGCTGGCACCTGGAGATCTCATTTCTCTGTGACTGATTTACTGGAAAGTTTTTTTTACTTTTACAGTGATATTACCTTTGCGGAAAAAAAGGAAATATTTGATAGAAACTAGAGTGTTGGGTGAAGTGTAGCATTAGATAAGGTAGCAGGAAAACATTTTTAGAGGAAGTGGTATTTAACTTGAGATCTGATTCACAAAGAGACATGGGAGAACAATGGGCAGGTAGAGAAAATTCCTGGCATAAAGGTCCTGTGGCGGGAATGAGGAGAACCGAGAACATTGAGAAAGTCAGGGTGACTCGACATCGTGAATTCACAGAGAGACAGAGCTCAGTCTGTGAAGCACTGCTGACCTAACAAAAGACTCCTCGCATTTCTGTATATCCTGCTGGAATTTCAGATTAATTTCCAGGCGGCTATTTTCCCAGGTTATTTTAGCCAGACACCATCTAACCCCAGGAGACCACTCCTTGTTTAACCCAGGCCTCCCAAATGCAGTCCCTCTCCCCCTCCCTCCCCCCTGCCCCACTGATCTACGAGAGTGGACATTTCTTTACAAGGCCAGTGCTGTGTTCTCTGCAATCCCAGAGCTGGTCCCTTTCACCTTCTCCCACCCTTTGCCTATAAATTGTGTAGATTCCTTCCAACTATCTTTTTCTCCTCACTTCTCTCTACTTGATGTATAAAATGCTCGCAAAGCTCTGGGACGATGGCTATGCTGTCTTCTCCACCTAGCCGTGCTACTGGTCGTGTAGACTCCGTGTTCCGACACTGGACTTCTGCTGGCGTCTTTGATGCAGGACAGGGCAAATTTCCCTGAGGTGAGGGGAGACCAAGCCCTGTACTGAGAGGGGAAGAGGGTCCTTTGGCAGAGAGTGAAGAAAGAATTCAACACACATACCAAAGGTAGAGTCAAAATGTTATGGACCGCACCCGGACAAGATGACCTCAGAGCCGAATTAGAATCAAAAAGAAAATTTTATTACGAATTCAAATCCGGGCTCAAGCCTCCACTGCCACGGCAGCGAGAACGAGCCCCGATCCTTAGCATGAGGTTCTTATATTAGGTTTATGGCGGGCTAACTTGGCGTGCGCGGGACAGGTTGCGGTTCCTTATTGGCTAACCATATGGCCTGATTATAGCCTGACCTTTAAGCAAGCAAATAGGATGTCTGGGTGGAGAATTCTGGCCCTTGGTCAGAGAGGATTGCAGTCTACCTTGCTGGGGGAATTTAAAATTTTCCATTCCGCCATCTTAGATCTTACACATCGCTATCTTAAATACATAAATTCTCATGACCCGTTACACATCGCCATCTTAGATACATAAGTTCTCATGACCCATTACATAAAGGTGTAAAAGTGAAAATTCTCCCGTTACTGGGAAGTGAAATCTCCAGATGTTGGCCCCCAGGAGAAACAGTAAATCAGTCACAGGGAGGTGATATCACCAGGCGCCAACCTCAAGGAGAAACACAACATTCCAAAGTACAGATAATAAAGCTGTCTGCTAGCCCCGTTTGCTCTGAGAGTCCCCCGAATACATTTATCTTTATGAAAGACTTTAACTGCTAACTTCCGCTTTCTGTAATCTGCTTGCTTGCTTATTCAAGGACGTAGTTGGAGGCTTTATAAGCTGCCTCCTCTGGAAGCTCGGGGCTGATCTCCTCTAACCTGGCATGGTAGAGAGTCAATCACGGGCCAGCTAATAAAGGCTCACAATTCTCTCTAATTTGGCCCTGTGGGTTCCTGTTCTCACCTGCTCCATAACAAAGGAAAGTTTATTAGAAAAGGGGTAACACTCCACAGACAGAGTGTGGTCTCTCAGAGGCAGAGAGTGAGTGAAACTAAGAGAGACAAGGACAGTGAGAGATAGAAAAAGAATATGAAGAGAAAGACAGTGAGAGGGACCTTGACTGGGGAATTCAGTTTATATATCATTATTTAGTTCCTGTGAGTTATAGTTTAAAAGACTTTGTTAGCCGATTTCCTTTGACATGGACATACAGTGAGGAAGGGGAAGACTATGTAATGAGAAAAAGTAAAAGTATGTTGAGCTTTTATTCCATAGGTTCCCTATGGTTTTAGCTTTAGGGAATGAATGATTTTATTTGTGTAGGGCAACCACTTAAAGACTCTGCTTTTCCTGTTTCTCCTTCACAATGTGGGGAAACGGATTATTAGCAATCCCAGCAGAAACCTTCCTTTGTTCCGCAGGTGTCCTCCTGGCCTGGCGGCAGGGCTAATCAGTCTCTGATTGTGGCTTGATTAATATTTTAATTCTCTTGCCACCTCCATGAATTATTCTTAGCTCAATAAAAATCTTACTTACAATAGACTTTCAGCCATGGAAGATAAATTTTTTTTTTTTTTTTTAGTTTGACAGTTTATATCTCTGAACTAACATTTTTCAAAAATTGCATTGTTTTTCTTAAAATTCTAGGCCAAACATTCTCCCCTCCCCCACTACCCCTGACTTCTTTCAATTATTTTTTAAAAACATGCCTTGAGCTTCTCTGTCTCAGCCTGCCTCTTCCCCTCTCTGTGTCTGTCTGTCATCCACACATCGGGACCTGAGAAAGTTTTATGCTATTTCAAAACTCTTCTACAGAGTGAGCCAGTCATGCTTGCAGCTCATTACTTCTCAGATCGAACTTCCCTTCTGTTCTTCCCCCTTAAAAAATGTAGAACCCGTGCCTCTGACACGATGCTTGCAAAGACCAGGCCCCTCGCCGCAGGCATTCCACTCAGATAAAACTGTCTCACAACTCTTCACCACTCCTGCAGTGCATCATGAGCATCACGGGGCTCTGAGAACCTCCAACACAGCACCTGAGCCTCCTACAGTGTCCTCTTGATCAGAGCCACGGTGAAGGGATATTGATTATTTTGAGCTGGTTATTTTTAAGAAGCAGCAGACACAGGTGAAGCTCTGAAAACTGAGAAGTCACTTTTTTGTAAGAGACATTTACATTTGTAAGCGAGTTCCCCTCTCGGTACCTGGAAGAGAAAGAGGACTCTAAAAACTAGAAACTCTAAAGTCTAGAAACTCCTATCAGTGGAGTCTGCACAGCCACCTGACCTCTGTTTACTGAGCTTTTCTTGGTAACCTCCCAAAACTGCCCCCCCCCCCAGTCTTCCTTTGTCTTTATCTGGAGATGGTATTTAAGGTGGTGGCTTGGGCCGTTTGGGGGAGTTACTATTTTCCTGGGTGTCTTCTATACAAAAGGTATACATGTTATTAAACTTTTGTTTTTCTCCTATTAATCTTTCTTCTATTACAAGGGGGCATTCAGCCAAGAACTTATAAGAAAAAAGGAAAGATTACTTTTCCTTTCTTTAAATAGAAAAAGCTTGTCTTTGAGAAAAAAGTTTTGAAGCAAGTTTTTTTTTTTAATTAAAACTAAACACTATATTATGTAAAATTACGGTTTTCTTTACATCAGAAAAGGCAGGGGATATTTTTGATCATTGAATCCGTACTTAGAGACCACAGTTTTGTTACCAGGACCCATTATTTGAATCCACCTTCCTGTGCCCACTGGTCCAAAGAAATGTACCCGCAAACGTTTGCTGTATAGAAAGGAAGGTTTTATTAGAGAATTGGCCAATCCAGAGTACGGGCAAACTAATGCTCTGAAAAACCCTGCTCCTTAATGGCTGGCGTAGGTTATAGATTATACAGGACAAAATCACAAGACTCTGTGGGTTGAGGGTTTGGTGAAAGGGTAATAGATCATTTCTTAGGTCTTGAGGACTGTTCTGAGGTCTGCTGTGGTGTCCCTCTATCTGCTGTCATGGGAAAGTAGCCATATTTTTTGTTAAACTTTAGGGCTCAGGAGCTGAAACATAACTTAGGTCAAGGTTTTATCTGTAGCCTGACAGAGGTCTGGACTTTGTGACTATGGGTCAGGTCCAGGTCACTGTCTTTTGTTGCCTTGGGAGTTACTGATTATCGTGGGGGAAAGGCCAGGTCTCTGAGGTGTGTATATATAAGAGAGGAACGTGATTTCTAGACCTAGGATTTAAAGCTAAATTTAATCGAAGTCATAATAATGTAAGGAGGAGGAGAGAGAATTAAAGATTCTATCAAGCTCCATTCAGAGACTACAGTATGCTGATCAGCCCTGCAGCCAGGCCAGGAGGAACCTGCAGAACAAAGGCAGTTTTCTGCTGGGATTGCTAACAATCCTTTTCCCCACACCACGAAGGGGAACAGGAAAAGCAGAGTCTTTAAGTGGTTGCCTTACACAAAGAAAATCGTTCATTCCCTAAGGCTATGGAATAAAGGCTGGGAACTGCCAGCAGGCCTTTCATGCCATATACTTTTACCTTTTCAGGCTGCATACTCTTCCCCTTCCCCTTCCTCACTGTATGCCCGTATCAAAGGGTAAACAAAGTCTTTGAACCGTAACTCACAGGAACTAAAGACTGATATATAAACTGGATACCCTGACTAGGGGCTTTTTTCCTCTTCTCGGGTTTTTATCTTTGCTTTCTCTAGTCTTTGCTTTTCCTCTTATTTAATAAACTTTCCTTTTGGCCCTAGCTTTGGCGTGTGTGTTAAATTCTTTGTACACTCCCCGCCAAAGAACACTCTTTTTCTCTGGGTGTAGGGGTTGGTCTCCTGCACTTGGGGATTTGACCAGTCCTGCATCAATAGGGACCCTCAGTTTCAGTTTTATTAACTCTCGAGTTTAATAGTATCGTGCAAGTAACAGGGTTATATCGGGTCATTCAATATTTAGGAAAGGGAACTTGTTGAAATGCCAAATTCCGTAATGCAACAGTTTTCTGGGAATTTGCCCAATATGAGACACTGGATGAGTGGAAATTGTGGAACTTCATTCCCCATTTGACCCTTGGCTCTCTGGCGAGATGCTGTAGAAATGAACAGATGCAGAACATTCACAATCACGTCTAGACCAGAGAGAAAGGGATGGAACTTGTAAATTGTCCGGGTGACTGACATAACATTTTTATTTAGAAAGATCAACTGTCTTGTGATTTCACAGATCTTACTTAAGCTTTACTACATCATAACCACTAGATGGCAGGAGTAAACAACATAAAAACATACATGGCTTACAACAGAAAAAGCCAGTTTTTATATCTCTCTTTTTTTCTCCCCTCACTCATAAGCTCTTGTCTTCTCTCATTCTTCCACTTTTCCTCTCTGTCCCTACCATATCTGTATTTCTAGTTATAATTTCGAGTAACTGTTTCTCAAGAACCACTTAACCGATTTTAAAGAATCAGATCTGAAAATTAGTCAGTCACATGCGCTTTTAATTTGCATACTAAAATACAAATTATTTTCTCTAATTAAAGAGGTCTTTCATAACTGCTTTTGCTTGAGCTGGGGATAAAGATTCAGAGGCTTTCGTGTCTCAGAAAGCCTCCTGTTTCAGCCTCATCCTCATGTGCAGATGAGCAGCCCCAAACCCAGGAGAAGGAAGAAGCGCAAAGCCCCTTGGAGCTCTGTGTAAACCTATAAGCCTTAGCTCTTCTCTGTGATGCTATCAAAAGGGTAGTTTGTTAATGATCAAGGTGCGGTGCTGAAGTTATTCCTCAAAAAAGAAAGAAAGGAAAAGAAAAGAAAAGAGAAAAAGAGAAAAAACCCAAACCCCTCCAAACAACAACACAAGTCAGCCATAAACAGACAGTACTTGAGAAATGAGCTTCCCTTTTCCTCATTGATTCAATGGAGGAAAATCCATTCGTTTGGATGACAGCCGTGCCAGGGAACCTCCTGTTTGAGAAGTGCGATTTAGGCTCTCTTCTCGCTCCATGTTGGCGTCTTTGTTCTCTGCCCAATACATCTTTCTTTTATTTTTAAATATATTTTTCTAATTTCATAGGCTTTTCTTTTTGAAGACTAACCTTTCTTAAGCACAGAATTTGACTTTTGTCCCTCAACCACTCAAAGGCCAGCTTCAAGAGAGCCTCCTGGAGGTCAGCAACACTGCTTAGAGGTGTTCCTGGACCATCTTTGGTTACCCAGGGGTTTTGCAAGATCCAGCTGTTAATTTTTTTCAGATTCTGGGAATTAAGAAATTGTATCTCTATGCCTGTCTGTCTGTCTGTCTCTTTCTCACACACACAAATGGGAGATGGAAACACACTTATTCTAGTTTAAAATTATACTTGGCCCAAACAAATGAGATTATGAACATTCCTTTTGTGACAGTCATTGCCCTGTCCATCCAGTTTCCCCCAGTTGCAGAAGTTAATACCAGGACGTGATAAGAGTTTAAAGACAGGAATAGGCTTCTGGGATCACTGGAACTCACTCGTGTGAGCTGCATGAGTTCACATGAAACTCAGAGTATTCAGAGCATAATTGCTCATTCTAACTGTTCTATGTCTGAATTGCAAAGCTTCACACACACAATTAATATGATTGTTTCAGCTGTAACTTCCTGGAGAGTTTTGAAGGATGAGTGGGATTTGTAGATGTGCGGCCTGGGGTGGCCAAGTACAAAGTATGTCAGGTAGTGACACATGCTAGGGAAAAAAATAACAGGGAAGGAGCAGAGTGGGTGTTGGGGTGGGATACGATTTTAAATAGGGTGGGTAAGGAAGGCCTCTCTGAGAAGTCTTCGCAGAAGTTGCTAGCTGAGCAAAGAAGATGAAGGAGTGAGCCATGTGGATGTCTGAGGGAAGAGGATTCCAGGCTGAGGGAACTCCAGGCGCAGGGGTCCTGGAATGCTGGAGAAATAAGCAGGGGGCCAGCGTGGCTGGTGTAGAGACAGCAGTGAGGGAAGGCAGAGGAGATGAGGTTGGTGAGGTAGCATTGTGGGGCTGATGGCTGAGATTGAGCAGGTCATGTAGGAACTGATGGGCCACTTTAACGACTTTGGCTTAATTTTGAGTGAGATGAGAAATCATCGAAGGATTTGAACCAAGGAATGGAAAGACCTGACTTCTATTTATAGACGATTATCTAGCTGCTGTCTTGAGAATCAGGCTATGGGGAGCCAAGGGTGGATGCAGAGATAGCATGTAGGAGAAATTTACAGCAAAACAGGTGAGAGTCGATGGTGTCTTGAACCAAAATATTACAAGTGAGAAGTGGTCGGATTTTGAAATTCTGGGTATATTTTTAACTAGCAGGAAATATCACACAGAAAGAATGTTCCCATGAGGTGCTTTAGAGATGTTTAACCTTTGAACCCTTTGATATAGGTTTATCACATTTTAGAGATGAAGAGGAACATCATAGGTTTTTAAATTCTTTCTTTTCTTTACCTTTATAACTCTGTTCTGATTTTATCCCTCTCTCTCTGTCACCCTCCGTTCCATCCCCTTTACTGTATATCCATCCATCCATCCATACATCCATCCATCCATCCATCCATCTATCCATCCATATACTGATCCATTCCTCTACCCTTTGGGAACCCATGATATGCTAGGTGTAGGAACTAGTGCTGGTGATTGAGAGATAAATATAGCTCACGACCCAGTCCTTAAAAAGCTCATAGTTTGAGAATGAAGATAGGCAGGTAAACAAGAAAAAGTGAAATATTTCAACAGGAACTATGTTAGAGAGACTGAAGACATGATGGGGCACAAGGATGTTTAATGCCATCTGCACATCAGAGCAGGGTTCCCAGCGAGGCTGTCTTCAGTCCCCTGAAATGTAAGCATTCACTGATGTTCTGTCCTTCGGCCTTTGTTTTCTCTCTCCTTCTGTGGTCTCATTCATTCTCATGGCTTTATTTATCTTCCAAGTCTTCGAAATCTTCACCTGCAGCCCTTACCTTTCTTTGAATGCTCTTGATTAAGTTTTAAATGGTGTCTTCTTGGAATACCCGGCCCCTCACCCTGATAGCCACTGCTCTTCTGGGATACCAGTTCTAAAGTTCACCCTTCTGTGTTTTCCATACCCAAGGAACTGCCAAATTATATAGCATCTACCTGTGCAGTGTCTCTCTCACCCACTCTCTCTTGTTCCTTTCCTGGTGCCACCAATACAGTACTTCTCAGCCTGGCTACGGTGACAGCCACATGTGATGGCTCTGACTCTTCTCTCCAGTCTGTCATACACTTTGCTAACAGGCTGATTTTCATAAAAGTTTATCTTTTTTTATTTTACTCTACTCAACAGATACCACTGCCCGTGTGAATATAAACTCTGATAAAACATGGCATCTACTCAGACTATATACTTCCCCTTGATCTACATCCCTTTGCTCTTGCCGAATGTAGTATCTTTTGCTCTCTTGCATCTAGGTCATTTCTTATGTTTTTCTGAACATATGAAATTCTCTCTCACCCTGTCTGTGCCTTTTAAAAGTCTTACTCATACTTCAAAACCCATTCAAATGTTATCCTCTACAGGTCTTTTTATTTTTTCTATTTTATTTAACCAAATAAACAGATTTACATATAATTATATGATGTATGAATCAATCATACAATTATAATGTTGTAACTGCACACAAACTTCATCTCATTTCTTTAATATAACTTGTTTGTTTGTTTATTTGATTTAAGCTGGTTTTGCTCAGATAGTGACATCGTGGCTTACTTGTTTTTTCCACCGTCCCTCCCCGTATGCCTGTTCCTTTAATCGTTAAGCCTTAGGACATAAGATTTATTGATACTCAGGTCTATAGTCATGAAGACAATAAGTTTCGGTTACACTAAGGATTACATCTTAGCCTTAGATGTGTTTCAGCCACAGGTCCATTAATGGAGCACAACATCACTACTGGCCACGGGACTGGACAGGGTGGCACCAGGCTGATTCCAGACCCAAACACAATGATCAGCCCCATCCACCATCCAATCAGTAGCACCCATGCCCTCAGCTCCCTTAGTTTCCATGACAACCGATTTTTCCCTATATAACATGTGCTCCCCAGACTCCAGGGGGGCCAGGTTGTCAAGAGCCTTAGTTCATCTGGGTTTCTGCCTGGGTCTCCGGGACTTGCAACTCTCTCTGAAATAAATCCTTACTTTCTTTGCTGTAAACCTGCCCATATTTCTACTGGATTAGTTTATAGGCAAAGGGACCTCTTTTGTTCCCGTAATAATGTTTACATATAAATTCAGCAAGCATGTATATACTATGTGTTAGGGAGTATCCTAGGTTGATAATATTGAGTATAAAGATAAAGATATAGTTGTTTCCTTCAGGAATTTTATAGTTCAGTGGGTTAGATGGTCAAATAAACAGTCATGGTACAGGTAAATTCCATGATACTCGGAGGCACACGCTATCAACCGAGGAAGCCTGTGGAGCTATGGGAGTACATTGGAAGGGCCCTTACCTGCTCTGGGCAGAGGCTGAAAGAGATTTGTGAGAGTAGAGGAAGACTGGGTTCCTAAGGTTCTTTTCTCTATTTGGGGAGCTGAGATTCAATGAAATCAGAAAACTTTGATGAAACCAGCTCATTATAGGTTTCCAGTGTCATGTTCTTCTACAGTTCTTCCCTCTTGAATGAAGCCCCAGTCCTGTCCTAGAAATTTGCTGTGATGAAACCAGCAACTATTCCCTCCTTTTGATGCCTCCTGGGGGAAGTAGAGTTCTGGGAACATAGATTTCTCACATATGGCAGTGGTTGCTGATGATGGGAGTGTGAGTGAGTGAACTCTTACAGAACTGTCTGTATCTCTCATATCTTTCAGATTTTATTCTGCCTTATGGATTCACCTTATCACCTCTAGTAGAAAGTGCATGGCTGAGCCAGGCTCAACTTACTTAAAACAAACAAAACAAAACAAAACATTTTTCAGTGTTATTGCAAGTACCTGATCCACACTGGGCACTCACTGTGACATCACGCAACTGTCCTGAGTTTTTATTTCCCCACCATCGTAAGCTTCTAGAAGGAAAGAATTGGGCCTGACGTCCCTTTTTATCACTTAGCACAGAATAAGATGCTTAATAGATGCTCAGTAACTATTTTTAACTAAAAATTCTTTATCTTTTGTAAGATGGAATTGAAATTCAAACATGTTGGTTCTCAAATTTATCGTTCATAAGAATTGTCAGAGAAAGTTTGTCAAAAATTCAGATTAACGGTTTCTGCTCTGTAGATATTCTAATTCAGTGAGTCTGGAATGGAGCCCATAAATTTTCATTTTTAAAAGGCATTATAGGTGATTCTATTGTAGATGATCTAAAACTGAGAAGTAACACCCAAAGATATGAAATGATTTGCCTAAGCTCATCTAACGTAGCCAGAAATCAAGTTTAAGTCTGACTTTATTTGGATGTTAGAAACATTTGGCTGACATTTCTGTAAGAATAATGCCAGCTAGGTGGATGTTCTCCTCTCTTACTTAAAAACTTCACACACCTGGGATGTTTAAAAAATTTTTTGCTACTCGAATCTTAGCCAAGAGACCTTATATCTTGGATATACTCGGTTCTTAGTTTTTGAGCAGGGTTTTTTTTTTTTTTTGGCCAGTTTCAGTTGGATTATATTAATTTTGAAAGGGGACAAACCCTTATGCACTGTTGATGGGAATGTAAATTGATGCAGTCACTATGGAAAATAGGATAGAGGTTTCTCAGAAAATTAAAAGTAGAACTGCCGTGAGATCCAGCAATTGTACTTCTGGGTATATATGTAAAGAAAATAAAATCACTATCTAGAAGAGACAGTTTCACTGACATGTTTATCACAAAAGTATTCATAATAGCAAAGATATGAAAACAAACTATCAATGGATGACTAGATAAAGAATATGTTCAAATACATAGTGAAAATTATTTAGCCATGAAAAAGAAGGAAATCCTGCCATTTGTGACAACATGGAAGAACTGTGATGGCATTGTGCTAAGTGAAATAAGTCAGATAGAGAAAGACAAATACTTTATGATCTTTTGCATATGTGGAATCTAAAAATAATGAACTCATGGAAATAGTGTAAAATAGTGGTTAAAAGTGGCTGCGGTGGGGGAATTGGAGCGATGTTAGTTAAAGGGTACAAACTTCCAGTTATACGATGAGTACGTTCTGAGGATCTAATGTACCACATGGTGACAGTAGTTAACAATACTGTATTTATATACTTGCAAACTGCTAAGAGCAGATCTTAAATATTCTCACCACGAAAAAGAAATGATAATTATGTGATGACAGGAGGTGTTAGGTAACGATTTTACAATATATAAGTGTAACAAATTAACACTTCACACACCTTAAACTTACGGTGTTATATGTCAATAATATCTCAATTAAGTTGGAAAAAATGAAAATGAAAAGAGTCATCTTAAAATTTTGATATATCTTTTTTGATTCCTACATTTTTCAGAGCATTGGCAGAGTAGAAGTGTTGACTTGAAATGAAATACATTGCCACAATGTTTTTTATTTGAGATATTAATTATTTAAATGAATATATACTAATGTTTCTGTCTACAGAGCTCCATCAATAAGACAGAAGTGATTCTGTTTTCATTTTTTACCTCTTGTCAACAGTAATGACATTATAAAAAAAGAAAATGATGAGAGTAGAACAGATTTTAATTATTTCAAAAGGGAAAAAATTCTCACATTTAGCGAAACTACGTCTTAGTTTAGAGGTTTCCATTTGATATATATATATATATATATATATATATATATATATATATATATATATATATATATATAGAGAGAGAGAGAGAGAGAGAGAGAGAGAGAGAGTGTATGTGTGTGTGTGTGTGTGTGTGGTTTGTGTGTCACCCTTCAAAATATTTGAGATGCCAAGTGCCTATGAATCACGCCTTGTGGAATAGAAGGAATAGAGTTGATAGGTGCTTTTTTCTCCCAATAAATTTCCTGTTCCTTGTATTTTGGTTCAGCAAAACTTCTAGGCACCAGTGTTTCCTTAGTCTAATAACTTAAAATCCCAATCTGAATTGGATGGAGAATATGATAAGTCTAATTTTCACAACCTTGCACTAACTTATCATTTATCTCTTCTCAGGCCAGTGTCCCAACAGGACCCTATATGAGAATACAGAATTACTCCCCCCCACTTTTTTTTTTTTAATACATATATACTTTTTCAAACCTTATTCTACTTGCTGTTCTCTTTATCTGACATACATTTTTCTCTCTTCTGGGTTAGGTTAAACCCCCTATATTCTTCAGAGCCTAGCACTACTGAAATATGACCACTTCCACTGCTAACAATCTCAACGAAAACAACAATAACTATTTACCAAGCAATTACCTTGTGCTGGGGAATGTTTCATCATAGCAACAATTCTACAACATAGGCATTCTTAATTCTCATTTTTCAGGTGAAGAATTGAGAGAGATATACTGACCTCTTTAGGTTATGTAGAAAGTAAGACTGAGAATCAGTATTTGAATCTCATACAACTGAGTGTGAAGTCAATGGTTTTAATCATAGTTTTCTGATGTACAGATATTCCCAACAGGCCAAAAGCTCATTGTTCAAATATGACTATAGATACTGTCTCATCAAGTTCTAATTATTTCACTAAGTAATAAGCTCTTTGAAATGGAAACTGTATTTGAGTCTAGTGCCTGGATATAATGCATATTAAATAAATATTTTCTAAATAAATTGGCTAAATGAACATCCCTTAGATTCTTTTGAAATTCACAAATAAAGATTTTGAATTTCTGTACATGTTTTGGCCAGCCGTAATCATAGTTTGAAAATAGATTCCTATATCCAGAGTTTTCCTGTATCCTACAAAGAGCCCTGAAAGTCACAGATTTGGGAATGAAGTTAGTTAGTGGAAAAATACTTGACATCATTAATACTTCTTTGTAAAAATTACTGCTCCTACTGCACATGATTACAACTGCGGTTAGGACTTCTAATTATTAAAATGAGAAGCATACTCATTTTACTTCATCTAGAGATAAGTAGACAATATTTGTTATAAGTAAAGAAAAGATATGAAATTTTTCTTTGCTGTTTGATATATCTGATATCCTTTGCTAATAAATACTTATATTTTAGAATAGAGTGACTATATTGAAAAACCCTCTTGCTTGTTGGGTGAGTTCTACAGGGTTTTATTTCTGACATGATTATAATTTTACACTGGACGTAAAAAGTTCCAAAGATTACAAACTGTAAAACCTGATGTAGTGTATCCTGAGGCAAAATTTTTGGGAAATTTCACCTCCATCCCTATCTTTGTGTTTCCGCCTTATGTTTTATAGATTTCCATTTTGATTGATTCACAGTGTTTCCAGCATGGAAACAGTTCTAATTTCCTAAGAGACATCCGGAGAAAAATAAGAGAAAAATATGTAAGGAAGTTTTGGCCTATAAACGGGCTCACAGAAAGTTCCCTTTAAATCAAATGACCATGAATATAACATAATTTTACAGGTGAAAACTTAAAAATAAGTTTTCGGGAACACAAATTTTTAGCACAATTCTTTGCTAATAATAGGTATTGGGTAAACTTTTGTTGCTGAATAAATAAAGCAAAATGGACACTTCAGGGCATGTTTACAGACTTATGTGAAGTTTGAAAGAACTTTGGTTAAAATGGGGAGAAAAGGTGAAACAAGAAATTTGGTTTGGTGAGTTATGTGTCTTAAATGCTGGGTATGGAGTTTTGGACTTCATTTACCACGGAACGAGGAGCCATGCAAGGCTTCTCTGCAGAGAATTACCATGATTAAAGCAGTACTGAAGAAGATAGATGAATTTAGTGCTAGTATGTAGTACTGAGGCTAGGAAAACGGAGTGTTTAACTAGAGAACAATTAGAATAGTTTAATTGAGGTGCTGAAGAATAAAATGGAATAAAAGCTGACATTTTTGGCTATGAGGTCACAATCAAACAGAATAAAATCAAAAAGGGATTCTTTAAAGTAATAGAAGAAAAAAGCTGGCATGCTTTCATTCATTCTCATTTATTCCTTGAGCTGTTTCAGAACATTTACCATGTGCCATGGTGCCCTGTGTCTACCAAGGTGAGATGAATGAGATCATGTATTTGTCTCCAAGGGAGACAGAAAACCAACTGATAGCTGCATGCATTTAGAGGATTTTTTCCCCCTCTTCCTGTGACATAAGTTTTTTTTCTGATAATCCTCATTTTTCCTTTGAGTTTGTGCTTAATGGTGTTTAGTTAAAAACTGACTGACGGGGATCAGGGTTAGGTCTGTGATGTGTCACCTATGTAAAGGAGTTGGCCTCTAGTTGATTTAATAGGTATTTTTCAGATCTTATTTACTGCCTCAGGCTCCTTGGCTGCTGTTTAGCCAAGGATAAAAGAACTCAGACAGTTGAGAAGAAAAGAAGTGAAAGAAAGGGGAAAGCATCAGACTCCTCAGACACACCTAACCGGCTAACTTCCAAAATCGTCCATCTGCTTCCTCAAGCTTTGATGAAGCATTAAGGTCTAGTTTTCAGGGACTGAATGCTTTTTATATGGGTGATAGATCTTTTTGCCAGCATTAAAAAAAGAGAATAGAATGAACCCTCTTAGCCTATTGCTGTCATCATTTCATTTTATTTGAACAGCGATCAACTGAGAATAGGGTTCAGGCTTCTAAAAAGAAGGAAAAAAAAATGTTTCTTTATTACTCACCAGTCTCTGGACTCTGTCAGCAACGCCGAGAACACTTGCCAAATAAAATGATTTAGCAAGTGGAAAGTTGTTTATAAGTGCAATTTCCACCCCTTTCTTCATGAAAGTGGATGACGATTCAGACACCAGCAGTATCTCAGGGTGTAAATGAGATTCTCTGGGTATTTCTTCTTGGCTTGCTCGTTGGCACAAGATGGAGTCCAGTGCTAGTGCTGCCTTGGCTGGGTTTTTGGAAATGCTCCAAAATGTGCAAAAAAGGACATGGATGAGTGCCAGGTATACAGTAGGTGCTCAGGTAGCTCTTATGGAAAGCTATAGTATGTATTTCCTCATTCACCTCTCCTTAAGCTCCCTTCTAAACAACTGCAGATACACAAAAGAACAAAGGTGACATTTAAAACAAAACAGAGTGTTGAAATGAAGCAAAACTAATCATGTGGGATTTCAGTCGTTAAAAATACACCTTTGTAAAATGAGCCATGTGAAATATATCTATCTATGTATAGCTAAAATGGACATAAACATATATATTTTCTAAATTAATTAAACATGGAGGCAATTTGACTAAGGTGGCTGTAATGCAGAGGTGGCCTATGTAAGCACACCAGAATCTAAGCCTATAAATGCCTCAAGGTTATGAAATCAAACTACTAAGCAGCCAACTAGGCTTTAAGCTATATAGCCAATCAAATAATTTCTTTTCTTTGCTTTTGCACCTTTTCTGTATAAGTCTTTCTCCTGACTCCTGTGTAGGAGCACTCCTAACCACTCTAGCTTGGCACTGCACCACTGAAATTGATATTTGCTCAAATGAACTCTTAAAAATTTTAATGTACCTAAGTTTTAACAGTATACACACACACACACACACACACGTATATACATGTATACATATACATACATATATATGTAATTGCCTCTTTTATAAAAAAATTTTAGACTGAAAAAAATACTTCATTACCTTTCCCAAAATTCAGAAGTATTCTCTACACGTCTGCATAGTAGTCACTGGAGAAGATCAACTGAATAAATTAAATGTATTTTCCCTGTTTTCCTTTTTCTTGTTTGATAAGACACTGGATAAAACTAGTGGACTAATTTTATACATTTCCATGTTACCTCAAGTAATGTATCTTACTACTTTTTTTCTTTTTAAATAACAGACTAGTGTTTCAAAATTATTTGCCATTTTTAATTGTTAGTATTTACTTATGATTTTAATTCTTTAGACATATTTTTAGCCCAGACTACTTTCACTCTGATCTTTAAAATTAAAAAATAATTGCACATTAATGAAAGAGAGGACACAAGATTATAAAACTAAAAATGACCTTCAGATGTTGTTTATTTCAGTTTCATTTATCCCAAAGGATCATGTAATTGGGTGTACAGTGTGTAGGATATTCTGAATTTCTAATTATAATTAAACTAAAGTTATGATTCTTGTTTCTAAAAAGAAAAACAAGGATGTGTAATATCTGCTTGATGAGGGGCTCCTTGGTATGACACTCCATGCCAGAACAGCTAATTATTTCATGAGTTATTACACCAGACATAGGAATCTGACATTGGATTTCAGCATCCACATTCCTCTCAAATTTTAGTAGACAGAAAGATTATCCAAGGAGCATTTTAAAAATGCAAATTCCAGTACTCTCTCTGTAGAGGTTCTGGCTTTGTAGGTTTAGGGTAGGATTCTGGAGTCCACATTCTTTTTTTGTTGTTTTGAGGGATTCTCACAGTACTCTTTGAAAAACATTCTGAGCTTTTGAACTTGCTTGAAAGCCAAGTCCCTTTCAAAAGCTCACTGTTCCACTATGCTTGCTACTTCTCATAATGTTCACTCTCTTCTGTGCAAACATAAACTTCATCAAATTACATGCTGGCTCAAAAACACAGTGATTCATTTTTATGGTTTTCATATTGTTATGTATTTCGTTGCGAATTTAGGAGTAGCCTTAATGACTTTAATTTCTTGGTTTAAAATTCACATATGGGTGAAGAAATTTCTCAGGGATAATTCAACAGTTCAATAAAATGGTGAATAATCACCCACCATTCACAGACTTGACTACAGTGTTTTAGAAATGGAGGAAGAACCTACAGAGTTTCTTCAAGAAAGAAGAATTTGGGGAATAATCTAGAATTTATGCTGGGCCATTTTAGGTTGTTCAAAAATGTTACTCATTGATTAAAATTAGTAATGTGTCTTTATTATTTTTCAGTCTTTTAAAAGTTAAGTTTAACCTCACTTGAATTAATGTGAAGATGAACAATGCGAAGGAAAATTTTAAAAGGAGCTTCTTTTTGCCAAAAAATATATGTGGCATTTGTAGTTGAAATACCACCAGTTATGTTTTGAGCTCCCTCAAAATTTCTAGAAGTTTCTACATGATTTCTAGAATATTCTGGACTGGCACTGTTCAATTGAACTATATGCAATGACAAAACTATTCTATATCTATACTGTCTAACAGAGTAGCCATTAACCACATCTGTGCTTGAGAGAGACACTGAATTTTTTATTTTATTAAATTTTAAGTATTTATGTTTAAATAGACACATGTGACTCATGGCTACCAAATTGGGTGACTTAGTTCTAGATAATATATTCATAATTCATCTATAGCTGTATATTTAGAAATTACATATACAAAGCCCATACAAAATTCCAAGTCCTTAAAAACATAACAGGAATAGTGGTTATTAAAGTAACCATCCAAGGGGGAGGCACTCAACCCTTAGGTCTTTATTTTCCCCAGTGGAATATAGAGGAGGTTAACCCAAAAAGGTTTCCCTAACTTCAGCACTTCATGATTTACATCTAGATTGTTTCTCTGTGTAAAATGAAAAACACAGAGAAATCAGTACATTTTTCTTGGCTTGCTGATGCTCCTTATTTTCAGATTTTCTTTCTGTGGCCTTTTCTATTTTTATAATTTCAGCTATCATCTCTATAGAGGGACACTTCATCTCTACATCTATGCATGTGACCACTGACATACTTTTATTTTACAATTACGATAATTTAAGGTCATCACTTTTTGGATATTCTACTCTTAAACTCAATGTAAATGAATATGTTACATGCTGAATCTGGTCTCTCCTCTCACCTACATGTTAAAGCCTTAAAGCCTAGTACTTCAGAATGTGACATTATTTGGAGATAAGTTCTTTTAAAAGGTAATTGAATTTACGTGAGGTCATTAGGGTTGGCTCTTGTCCAATATGGCTGGTATTCTCATAAGAAGAGGAGATTAAGACACAGACACACACTGAGGAAAGACCATGGATGACAAAGGGAGAAGATGGCCATCTATAAACCAGAAGACGTGGAAGAAACCAGCCTTGATGTCATCTTGCCCTTGGACTTCTAGCCTCCAGAACTGTGAGAAAATAAATGTTGTTTAAGTCATCCAGTCTGTGGTACTTTGTCATGTAGCCCTAGCAAACTAATATAATATCTAAAACACTAATATTTTTCATCAGATTTGTATATTATCTAAACTTTATTTATTTTTATTTTTTGTTTTTCTTAAAGGCATAAGCATTTTAACCATTTCACATTATATAAAGATTTGCAAAATGTTTCACAGTTTTAATTTAATTTTTTTGTTGTAAAATCAAAGTACTACTTTTTTAAATGAATTATTTTATACAATATGAACACCAATAAAATCAGAATTATAACAAAAATTTTGTAACAAGAATGGACTGATTTTAAGATTTTTAAATCAGAGTCAACTGTGCATTTACACAGAATTGTCTTTGCATGAAACCCAAAAGGGAATAGCATAAAAATGGTTGTTTCTGTAGCCCCTTTATTTTTGTCGATTGACAGTTTGTTAGAAAAGCAGCTGCAAGTTTGTTTCATAAAGTCTGAGACAGTAGAAGAGTCAAGGTGTCATGAATTCACCTGTAAACAACTTTACGCCTGAACATCAGCCAATTCTGAAGGAAATGAAATCTAACGTGTCACAATTTTTAAAGCACCGGCCTTTGGCATTTCCATTCCTTATTCGTTACTCCCTGCCCTGTTTTTGAGACACCTTGTTTTCCCTTACTTTGCTGCTGAGATGCCACCATTTTGGAATTTCTATTTTCCTTTTATGCTTGTTCTAATTCTAATTAATTTCTAAGACCTGGTTCAAGTGGTATCTGAATTCAGGGTGAGCTACCAATGTTCTATATTTCCATTACATCTTACGTAGTATTCAGTACAGCCTCTTTACTTGAGGACAAGGTCCCTGTCATACTGATTAAAAAAAAAGAGTGTTTTCAGTTTCCCAGCACCATGAGTGTTCCTGGTATTTAATAGGAACTCCAGAAACGTTTTCGGAAATAAAGATATAATAGTCTTGACTCTTTAGGTCATAAATTCTTTGATGGTTTTTCTCATGTTTCTTCAAATATTCAGTGTTCATTAAGTATTTACTATATGCAAGATACTATAATTATATAAACTTTTCACTTCACTTGGTCTGCATACACAGCTTTAGTCACACGGTGTTTTCTTTTTGCTGGATTGTTTGGTCGTGTAACTATTTAAGCATAAGAAACATCTGCTTGATTGTGGCATGTTATTTAATATTGATTTGAACTGAACTACTTCTGGGGAAAGTGGGTAACTGTGATAGTTGCATTTGTTTTGAGATGTGCTCTTAAATGTATCTTAGCTTTTAAATGTATATGTGTTCTTAAATGTATTTTTCCTCTGATTTTTCATTCTTGAAATAAGATACATAATAGTTGATTAAATTCAAAGAAGTCCTAAATCAGTTTGAAAAGTCAGAAAAAAGTATCACTTTCAGGCAGGCTGAATTCAGTCTATTAAATTTAGATTTTACTTTAATTGCAAATGAGACCATTTTGACCTTGCCATACATTCATAATATCTCTGAGCTATACGTCCTAAAAAATGTAATTGAAGATATATTGAGGGACATATATAGCAGCGATCTACTTTTATTTCATAATGTGTTTTTTTCTTATTTGACTTATAAACATTTCTGAAAAGAAGAGGTCAAAGTAGAAATGAACACAGACCTGAGAAGTAATGGTCTCTTAGTTTACAGCTTCTGACAATTGAAAAGCACATGGGAATTTCCCCAGGAAAGAAGATAAAATAGAAAATTGGAAACAATAAAAAAGAAGTGCCAAACTTTATCTCTCTATTTAGTTCATATCGGACATAAGGCCACAGACACCATCTGCTTGAAATTATGTTGATTTGGTAAATAATTTCAAAAACTCGTGAAGTATATCTGTGTCTAACTATATCCTCTTCATCCTCCTCAACAGAAGGACGAGAATAGTCTTGATGGATTCAGAGTTAGGATCGGGGTGGGCGTGGGGCGTTAGTTGAATTTATTATCCATTTCTGTCTTCAGCATTACACTGTATCATTAAGACATAAGAGTCTTAAGAGGACTTCTAGTACAATTCTCTTAAACCGATGAGAGAAAAGAAGCCCAAAGTAGTTAAGATCTGAGAAAAAAACAGATGTTTCCTAATTCATCCTTGAGTGTCATTGTCACCATTTAGAAAATAATTAACACTCATTTGAACTGTGCCACTATTATGTGGAAAGTAGAAAGTGAAAAGATTGTGGTTTCTGAGTATCTAGGGACATTTCTGCTGAGGTCATAGAACTAGATATTAAAAATCATAATAAAGACATTGATGAGGTTGGCTAATGAAAGAGTTAATGAAAACAAAAAAATAAAATTAAATGGGGAATATTTTTATTTTATTATTTATTTATTTTCAGATTTATTTATTTATTTTATTACTATTAAATATTATTGGGATGATATTGATCAAAAGAATACAATGTTTCAAGAGTACAGTTCTATAGTATGTTATGTCATATGTATCGTGCATTGTGTGTTCATTGCCCACAGTTAGATTTTTTTCTGTCACCACATATTTGACCAATAGGGGAAATATTAAGTTGGGCAATTTTGTTTATAACAGTTAAACTCTAAAATTGCAACATATTGCAATCCTGATAGTATAGTGTCCTCATTAAGATCATGGTGGAGTCTGGCAGACCTGAGTTCAAATTCTGACCAAATCTTTACCAACTATGTGAATTTGATGAAATTATTTAACTTCACCTATCTCAGTACACTTATCTTGAAATAACTCTCTTATAGTAATCATTCACACTCACGAAATGTGCTTAGTATCATGTGATAGGCAGCATTTGAGAAGTCCCTCAATGACCTTACTTACTGATGTTCATATTCTTGTATAAACTCCTCCCCTTGCCCATGAGCTGTACCTAGTGACTTGCTTCTAATAAAAGAATATGAAAAAGGTGAAGGGATGTTATTTCCATGAGTATATTACAAAATGTTGTGACTTCCATCTTGCTGAGAGACTTTCTCCCTTGTTCATTTTGACGGAACAAGCAACATGTTGCAGAGGCCTATGTGGCAAGGAATTGAGGCTCTCAGTCTAACCCTCAAGGAACCGAATTCTGCCGGCAATCATGGAGTGAGTTTGGAAGCAGATCCTTGCCCGGTGGAAGTCCGATTACAGCCTTGTGAATGGTGCTGAAGCAGAGGGCCCATAATCGGATTCCTGACCCACAGATATTGTGAGATAAGTAATATGTTTTGTTTTAAGCCACTGAGTTTTGGGGTAATTTGTTATGCAACAATAAATAACTAGTGTAAACAGTGCCTAACACAAAGTAATGGGGTAAATGGTGTTGTTTAAGAAAGAGTTTCAAGAGACAGGAATAAAAAAGAAGTTATTGAGGTCCTTCCTGGGAGCAATGAAAAGACTATTATAAACAGAGGGACTAGTATAAGTATAGGTCCTGAGGTTAATCTCCGAGTGTTTGCGGGGGTAAAAGGAAGACTATCAGAATGACAGGGAGGATGGTGATCATAGGGGAAAGATAAGGTAGTGTTTTATAAGTGAGAGAAAGAATTTGGACTTAAGAAAATGTGTGATGGGAAATAAAATAATCTGGCTAATATTTGACTGCTGTGTGAATATTTGAATGTACGTGTGTTTGTGGTGATGGAGCAGGAATATTAGTAGGGAGATTTGTCTAGTGTAGTAATCTAGTCAAAAGATGATGGTGGCTTGGATTCCAGTGGTTAGCAGTGAAGATGAGAAATGGTAAAGCATATATTTTGAAGGTTTCAGTAACAAATGTTTTGAAGGGTTGATTGTAAAGTGTCATAAAATAAAGGCATCAAGGATGACTCCAAGGGTTTTGGTCCAAGGTATTATAATGTGGAAGGCGTAGTGGGGAGTCACAGGCTAAGGGGCAGCATAAGGGTTCAGTAGATACCGAGTAGACATCCAAGTAGAAAAACTGAGAAAGCAGACTGATATGAGTCTGGACCTTAGAGCGGTAGGGGTTGGAGACATAAATCTGGTGTCATCAGTATGTAAAATGGGCCTAGAGTGTCTATACAGAGAGGACACCTAAAGCATGAAGCCCCAGGCCATCCAGTATGAGTGGCAGGAGGAAGGTTCACTGGGGATACTTAGAAAGAGCAGCCTCTGAGGTCATCAGAAAACTAGGGGGTATATTTTTCTAGGGGCCAAATTAAGACAGCTATTCTGTTGTTCTCAATTTTCTGGATCAATGATTTTTGTACCTGAGTATGTATCACAATTATCAAGAGGGCTTTTAAAAACATGGATTGTTAGGACCTCTTTTCCAGAGTTTCTGACTCAGTAGGTCTCAAGTTTGGCCCCAAATTTGCATTTGGGACAAGCTCTCAGGTGAAGCTCGTGTTGCTTGTCCAGGAACCACGATCTGAGAACCACTGTTGTTAATCAGAGATTGTCTAACTATGATCCACAGAATATTTATGAACATCTAGTCCATTTTTTTCATTTTTATTCATTCAACAATTTATTGATTTCTTATAAAGTTAAAGGTATTGTTCTTGGCACTAGGAATACTAAAGAATCCAGTAAGTAGAGGACTTGCATATAAACATGTTGTTTATAATGCATCATGGTAGGTACAGTAGGAGAGGTATGGACGAGGCAGAATAACAATATAGTGGTGAAAGAAGGGTCAGAGGAGCTTTTGAATGGGGGCATTTGCAGAGCTGGTGATGTTTTAACTGAGTCAGGGGTTCTTCAGGTGCTCAGAAGGGGACATGCATTCCAGGGATTAGTATGTACAAAGACATTAAGGGGTGACTACATATGGTGTGTTCATGAGATTCAGGACATTTCAAGGAATCTGACTTAGTGGATTATAGGGTTTTAAAGGGCAGTGGAAACGGAGGAGGCCAGACATAGGCAGGTACATATTGTATTTGCTCCATTGTTTAGCTTCTCAAAAACCCATTAAGTCTGGAGTTTATAGATATGAACAATGATGTTTATTTGAAAACCAATGTAGATTAAACCATTAGGGCTGTTCCAATCAGAGATTTTAATGACTCAAGCAATTAAAGTCATTAAAATGAAGGTTTTCTTCAGAAGTGATATAAAAAGCAAACATATATGATCCCAATTATAGGAAATGTTCAGAATAGGTAAACCCAGAGAGACTAAAAGCAGATTAGTGGCTGCCAGGGGCTGAGTAGTGGTGGGGGAAATAGAAAATAACTGCTTAATGGGTATGGAGTCTCCTTTGTGGGTGACAAAAGTATTTTAGAACTAGATAAAGGTGATGGCTCACACCATTGTGAATATACTAATGCTACTCAGTGTACCTTTACATTTTATGTTATGTGAATTTAAACTTAATTGAAAATATTTTGACATGATAACACAAATTTTAAATATAATATTTTTAAAAATTGCATATGCTGTCAAAAATGTAGTTTGGGACAGTTCTAATTCTCACGCATATCCAGAGAGAAATGTCAGGCAGTTCGATCTTACAATATAAAAGTTGTTCATCATTAACCTGGTTGAACACTAGAAAAGGAAATTTTGATGAATGAAACAAAGCAACTGACAGACAATATTCAAAAGCTTAGATAATTTAAATGAAGATAAATTTTCTCATGACATTTACTGACTGAAAGTCTGTATTGTAATCTGGAAGATTAATGTTGTAAAATGGCATTGCATTGTTTTTCATGTGATGCATAACAAAAAAAATCACTTCAATATTGCATGTGCATAAGTTGATTAATGTCAGGTTATCTCAGCATATAAACTACTTCCTGGGGGAATGCATTAATTTTTTTCTTAAATATTATTGTGAAAACAAAAATTACAATATTTTTAAATTATGGAAACATATACCCATACATTTATTTTATATTAACACAAACTATTATTATTTTGTTTATGTCTTTACAGTTTTTTAAAATGGTGTCCTATAAAAAGAATCACAGTTGTGGCTCTCAGAGGCAGAGAATTAAGTTTATCATACTTTTTGTCGTAGCAGAGTGTATTAGGTTTGTGCAAGGCCATTCTCATTTCATTTTTTTCTCCTTCATTTTCATCCCCACTTTAATTTTACACCCCCACTCTTCCTTAACTACGTTCATTGAGATGTATGCATATATATATTCTAAAAATATAGATTGTGCTGTTTTATTTATCTGCACTTTTATTTTACATAAATGGTGTCACGCAGTACTCATTCTCCTTACCCTATATTTTTAAGGTGCTTTCTTTATAACACTATTCTTTCTACTCTTCGGTTATCCGTGTGTGTGTGTGTGTGTGTGTGTGTGTGTGTGTGTGTGTGTGTGTGTGTGTGTGTTGTTTTTAAATTTCAATTATTGTATTTATATATATTTAAGGTATATAACATGATGTTTTGATATTTGTATATATTGTGAAATAACGACCATAAACTAATTAATATATCCATCATTTTCCAGTTACTATTTTTGTGTGTTGAGAACACCTGAGATTTACTTTCAAATATACAACACCTTATTATAGTCACCATGCTGTACATTGGGTCTCAAGATTTATTCATCTTGTAGCTGAAAGTTTGTATCTTTTGATCATTATCTCTCCTTTTCTCTCTACCCCCCTTCTCTGGTAACCACCATTTTACCCTTTATTATTATGAGTTTGATTTTTTTTTTAAGTTTCCATATACACGTGAATCATGTAATATTTGTCTTTCTGTGTCTGGATTATTTCACTTAGCAAAATGTTTTCCAGGTTCATCCATGTTGTCACGAATGGCAAGATTTCTTTCTTTTTAAAGGCTAAGTGATATTTAATCATATATATAGTTCACGTTTTCTATATTCATCTGTTGTTTGGACAGTTAGGTTATTTCATATCTTGCCTATCGTAAATAATGCTACAGTGAAAATGGGAGTGCAGGTGTTTCTTTGAGATAAGAATGTTATTTCCTTTGGCTATAAACAAAGTGGGATTCCTGGATATGATAGTCTTATTTTTGAGGAACTTCAATAATGTTTTCTATAGAGGCTGAACCAGTGTACCAATCTACATTCCCACCAACAGTGTACAGGGGTTCCCTTTTCTTCACATCCTTGCCAACACTTATCATCTTTTGTCTTTTTGATAATAACTATTTCAAGAGGTGTGAGATATTATCTCATTTTGCTTTTAATTTGCATTTTTCCTGATGATTAGTAATGTTGAGAATTTGCATATACCTGTTGGTCATTTGTATGTCTTCTTTGGAAAAATGTCTATTCAGAGTCTTTTGCACATTTTAAAATTTTTATTTTTGATATTGAGTTGTATGAATTTCTTACATATTTTGGATAGTAACTCCTCATCAGATATATGGTTGGTAAATATTTTCTCCCATTCTGTAGGTTGTCCTGTAATTTTGTTTATTGTTTATTTTGCTGTGCATAAGCCTTATAGTTTGATATATTCCCACTTGTTCATTTTTGCTTTTGTTGCTTGTGCTTTTGGTGTCAAATCCAAAAATATCATCGCCAAGATCAATGTCAAGGAGCATATTTCCTATGTTTTCTTCTAGGAGTTTTATAGTATTAGGTCTTACAGTTAAGTCTTTAATTAATTTTGAGTTGTTTTTTTTTTGTATACAGATCCAATTTCATTATTTTGCATGTAAATATTCAGTTTTCCCAAAACAATTTATTGAAGAACTATCTCTTCTCCATTGAAAATTTTTAGCACATTTGTCAAAAATTATTTGATTGTGTAAGCATGGTTTTGTATCTGGGCTCTCTGTTCTTTTCCGTTGGTGTATATACCTGTTTTTATGTCAATACCACACTGTTTTGATTGCTATAGTTTTGGAGTATAGTTTAAAGTCAGGACAAGTCTGGTTTTCTTTTTCTTCCTCAAGATTTTCTTAGCTATTTGGGTCTTTTGTGGTTCCATACAAATTTTAAGATTGCTTTTTCTATTTCTATGAAAAATCCCATTGGAATTTTTATAGGGATTGCATTGAATCTGTAGATCACTTTGGGTAGAACAGACATTTTAACAATATTATATCTTCAAATCCATGAACACAGGATATCTTTTCATTTATTTCTGTCTTCTTCAATTTCTTTCATCAATGTTTCATAGTTTTCAGTGTATAAATCTTTCACCTCTTTGGTTAAATTTATTTCTAGAATTTTTATTTCTTTTTTTTGTTGCTATTGTAAATGAGATTGTTTTCTTAATGTCTTTTTTAGATAGTTTGTTGTTGGTATATAGAAACACAACTGATTTTTCTATGTTGATTTTGTATCCTGAACTTTATCGAATCCATTTATTAGTTTTAACGGGTTTTTGTTAGTCTTTACTATATAAGATGATGTCATCTGTGCAGTTTTATGTTTTGAGTTTTATGTCTCTCTCATTTGTGCAGCTTCTCTAGGGTCAAACACAGGGATGGAGACAGGGTAGTTTGCCACCTTGTCTGGTCTCCTAATATTTTTACATAGTTTTTTTTTTTAAACATAGCACATCTCTAGTTTTGTAATATTTTATTGTCTACTTAGCACCTGTCATTTCTATTTTAAGGTTCATAATTATGACACAATGAGCATAATGATTATAAACTACTATGATACATTACTTAGATAAACTATGATATAATTATCCCTACTGATGGACATTTGGGATGCTTTCTGTTGTCTGAACTTTAGTAGTGGCCTTAAATATATTGAATTTTTATAGCAACAAAGTTATTTTTGGATACTTACTTTTTTTGTTGTTGTTGTTTCCCAGTGTTCTGAAAGAGTTAAGGCAGCTTTCCGAAGTACTTTAAATTCTGGGAGAATCTGGCTCTTTGTGTCTGATTCATTTTCTGAGTGGGTGGTGTACTGCTCTAACCTTGTCACTGACAGGAAAGTTCAGATTTCAAACTGTAAAGAGAGAAGTCTGTCCTTGTAGTTCAGTTTGACTGAAGCGTTTGCCTCCAGACAATGATTGTGCATACTCCTCCATCAGCACACAGATACTTGTTGGTGTCAGTTCTTCTTTGAACAGGAATTGCAATTTCCTTTGTTCATCTGTGCTATTTTTAAGTTATGGCAGTTCTTATTTAAAAGCACAGGTTGTGTTCCAGATTAATCCTATTCAAATTTGGTAATGATGGTTATACCATTGAGTACAATCAAAATCATCAGATGAAAGAAAAATACTTATTTTCTAACTTATTTGTCTAAAATGAATGTTAAGATAACATAGCTTTAGTTTTTATATAAACTCATAGCATTTTGGTAAGCAACATCTGAAAATAGGTTTGTGAATCATCATGGGAGGAAGTTTGAGAATCTTTGATTTAAAAAGGATGTTAGCAGTCATTTAAGTTGATCTACCACACAAAAGCAAACTCATTTACAATGTGCCTGATGGCCTATCAGTTTTTGATTAAAACCCTTTCATGGCTAGGAGATTACTATCAGAGAATCCATTTGTTCTTGGACAGCTTTAATTAAAAATTCTATTTTTTTCTTGAATTGAAACCTGTCCTTTTAACTTCTCCTTAAAGATACATCAACCTTCTTTTAGAGCCATACAGAGAAAGATGTATTTCTCTTTATCATAGTTCTTTGAATATTTAAGACTTCTTTATGGTTTCCTCTTAATCTTCTCTTTTCTCCTCTTTAAGATAAATATACCTAGTCTATACAGGATTTTTTTTTTAAATTTAAGATGATGTCTATATCCATAATCATCTCAAACACTTTCTTAGATACTTTTTGATTTGTCCATGTTCTTAAAATAAGGATTATGGCAGAAAACAGTGGCTCATAGACACAGTGGGACCACTTTTCATTGCTGTGATATTGACGAGATATTTTGCTCTATAAATATCTTAGAGATTTCTTTCAAATTTTATTATCATGTGAGATTTCCCTGTGATATACCTATAGGTATTTATTATTTTCAACATAGCTGCTGAGAGGCGGCACCTTATTTACCAGAGTTAGGTATAAAATTTGTAGACATTAAGCTTTTTTATTGGGACTATATCATAAAGCCACAGTGCTTGCAACAGGAAATTTAGTTTATAGCCATAGATAAAAAAAATGTCATTTACACCTGAGAGCTAATCTGTAATTGCAGCTTGAATTTTACAGTGCATAATGGGAGAACATGAAATCAAAACAAAGATTTGTCAACACACTACAACTAGAAATAGGCTGTGTTGTGTGCCTAGAAAATTTGTGGTCTAATTACCTATAAAACATATCAGACTTAGACTAAAAAGGATCTTATATAACATACCCTCCTAGTTGTACAGGTGACTGATCACTCCAAATTTAGCTCAACTACCTGGGAATCATTTGTATTTTGAAAGATTATTTAAAAGGTGATTCTACTTTTTTTACATTTTTGTTTTCTTTATTTTCTTGTAGTTCCTACTCTACACAGATAATTGTTTTGATCATTTGAACATCTTGATCAGTTTCAATCAATCTGTCTATTTAATGAAAACAAAATCAGTTAATATTTAATAACATTTATTATTCAAGTTAGCCACAAGAGTCAATTTAGCAATCCCCTGAAGATATCATAATAAAATTCTGTGGCATGCTTCACTATTTGTATTTTTTACATGATGAATTATATTTTAAGATTTTTTAAATTGTGAAATTACTTGCAAGTATAATATGTTATACCTATCTCCCATAAAACCCAGTTGAAGAAGCAGACAATATTATAGTGCCAGAAACACCTTACAAGCTCCCCTTTCCCATACTGTATACACCTTTTGATTCAGCCTTTTTCTCAATTGTCTCATTGAAATACAATCTTAGATTTTTGTGATAATCACTTTTTAACTTTTTCTTCTGATTTTACTATTTAAGCATGTCTCCATAGGCAATATATTGCTTAGTTTTGCCTATTGGGGGCCCTAGTATAAATACTATCATATTTTATATATTTTTCTATGGTTTGCTGCTTTTGTTCAACACTGTATTTGTATTATATGTACCTACATGGGTGTTTGCAGTGCATTTCACTTATTTTTTCTTCTGTATGAACATATTATAATTTATTTATTAATTGACACACAATTAGACTTTTTGTAGATTTTGCTTTGTTTGTTTTTGTTTTTATCTATTAAAGATGATGTTGCTTAGAATACTTTTTATATGTTAACTGGTGCACAGGTGCAAGAGAGTTCCCATTTTTTGTTTTATATCTACTCTTTGTATTTTCTTCTGTAAGAATTTTTTTATATTATATTATGAGTTGTGTTTCTCTTCTCTTTCCATCCTGAATGCCTAAAAAAAATACTCAGAGGTAAAGAATTTTATAATTTTTCTATAAATATTATTTAAATATATTTATTATTTAAATATATTTATATTACTAATATTTAAAACAAGAATCTAGATTGAATTCTCCAAAAACAAAATCCACAATCTTGGTTAAATTTAAATTTTGTTATGGGAGTTTTTTCCTTCTTTTATATTGCAAGTAATGAAGATTACAATAAATTTTATTTAATTCTCAGACATATATCTTAAATAGTAAAATGGAGTGCTTTTGTATATTATCATCATTGAATTTAAGAAACTGACCTTTGAAATGACCCTTGTCTATTTCTTATTATTTACTGAGCATCTCTTTGAACTAGATATTGTTAGGTACTAGACACTAAATGGTTAACTGACTACAGCCTTGCTCTTAGTGTTGTGATGTGGTTTGAAAGAAAGAATGATAGGTAATCATAATAAATATGCTATGTAGGAGAAACAGTCAAGAAAAATACAACCGTTTGAGTCCCAGAAACCCAAAGGAAGCCAGCACAGTATGAAAGGGAGCCCTCCGACCTACTTTGAGAGTTAGATTTGGCTCCTGGAAGAAATGATATTTAAGCTGAGGTCTGAAATACAAGCAGGAGTTGCTTGCTTCATATAAGAGGGCCTTATATACCCCAGCCTGTTGTTCTGGTTATTATTATTGTTATTATTTTCGATCTCTATGGGTGAGTACTAACAGGTAGTTTTTGTCTTTTCTCAGAAGGCACACATAAGCATAATGGGGAAAGAGTCTAGCCCAATGGACAGAAGTCAGGCAGAAGCCCCAAAGACCAAACTCCTCGACCAGGACATTTGCTTAGCAGCCCAGCAGCATCTTGACCCCTTTCCTTTGAAAATGAAATGTCCATGAAGAGCTTTTCAAGCCTCACATCCTGCCACTTAGGGATGCGGTTCAGCAGGTTTGCATTAAACTCATGTTTCTGCACCCAGTGGATTATGGGAGGAAAGTGGAAGAACTGTTATGGAGGAAAATATACTCTGATGTGGCTATGCTACTAATGAAGACCAACAGAAAACACATGAACACCTTCAAACAAAGAGGAGGCCCTTTGTGGTCTCACCTGAAGGGTGGCCTCACAATCTATGAACATCTCTTCCTGTGCCTTCAAGATTACTATGAGCTGAGGTTACAGAGCTATGTCAATTGGCCTCACAGTGCAGTCCACTTAATTGGCTGTGAGAAGGTAGGCCCCACGGTCAGAGGAAGAGGTGGCCTGGATGTGCATGGCCTGCCATAGCTGTCTACTGTACCTGGGTGCCTGTTCCACTGTCAAAATGAGTTCCTGATCCTGGCCACCAAGGACTTGGCAGAGAGATGTTATTACAGAGTCCTGTCAGAGGCCCCATGTGTGGGAATGCCCTTTGACTAGTCTGGAGCTCTCAGCGAGAGTAAGTACTATGACATTGAAGCCATATACTTCCACCAGCACTGCCTCCACTCAGAGTGCCTTTTAAAGAGCATCTTCCAACTTCACATGACTCTGATCATGCAGGGAAAAGGTACAGCCATCTGAAAGGTATCAGGGGAAGAAGCTGTCTCCCAGCCAGAGGTGGTGTTGGGAAAACAAAAGGCTGCTGGTTAACTTCCTCTACCTTCAGAGCCTCTTGCAGCCACAGGGGAAATTCAGAGTGACCAAGTTGATAGGCCCGTGCCAGTTAGTCCTGGAAGACTTTCCTCTGTCTTTCCTATGGTCATACCCATCTGACTTGAGCCAGACTTCCACAGAGGGGAAGCCCCCAAGAGGCTATTTGCTTCTCCCAGACCTTCTCATCTTCCATGGTGGTTCTTTGCCTAATGAGTATGAATAGCCTGAGGAAAACGGACTCAAAACAGCACAGGCCAGTGATCATCTTCACCTTGACCTCTTTCTCAAATTAAATTCAATATGTGAATACTTGAATCCAGGCTGAGCTCTAGAAAGGGAACCTGACTCCAGAGGTGGCCATTACCAGTGATAATAGAAGATAGAGACTGAGAAGCAAGAAGACTTCACAGCTCCCTGTCTTGGGCCCTGGCATAACAAATCTCAAAAAAGCCATAGGTTGTCTTATGTATCGAGTGAGTATTCCATCTCATAATGAGGTTTTATTCTTGCTGTGACTCAGATGAGACAGACAAAGATGAAAATACATCCTCAAGCTCACGGGTCTACTCAGAAGCAAGTAATGAAACTGTTTATTCAGAGACAACCGATAAAGAGAGAACAGTTCTCTGATCCCAGTAGTCTCCTAGAGCTCTTGAAAACAACTCTTTCTGCTAAAATGGCAGCCCCATAGAGCCAAAAGCTCTAAGCAAAACATGGCTGACACTTGGCTCCTGCCATCAGTCATAGTATCCTGATGCCAGCAGCTGAGCTGAGCCCTGCCTCCAGTAACACATCAGGCACAGAGGACAATATGAATAGCTTTCCTGAGATAGAGCCTCCCCTGGCTCCTACTTGGGGCAGAATGCCTCCATCAGCTAGTCTTGCAGTAATCTCCAGACTGTTCAAAAAAAATTGCAGATCTTCTCTGCAGAGTGGCTGCTGTCCACCATCAAAGTAATGCTGGCTGGCTCCGTACCAACCACCACCTCCTCATCTCATGTTAGCCTGTGTGACCACCTGTCTGCCACCAAACCTGGTGCCCTCAGTGGGACACCTTCAGGAACCAGACCTGGGCCTGTTCCACCATCTCCATGATTTCCTGCAGAGCTCGAAGGGCACAAATATCTCCAGGTCCCTGCAACTCTCTGAAGATGATGTCCTGTGCCAGCTCTCTCTGCAAGGTTCCCAGAGGAGGGTGGGCTTGGAGTAGGGCCCACCTCCACTCAGCTCCCAGGATGAAGCTGCTTTGTGCATCAGTTTCCTCAGAAGCTCTGGTCACTCTGACACCACACTTCCTGGGTGTTTCCTGAGGTTCAACCCTGACTTAGGCATCATTGTGAGCACTTTGTGTGCTTATAGGACCAGAAAGCTTGTCTCAGCGGTTTCTAGAGAGAACTTTAAGGATCAGTTTTTCCAAAGACATAGTTCAGCTCTGGCTTCAGCATAAAGTGGTGCAACTGGAGAAGACACTGAGGGCCTTCAGATTCCGTTGGCTCTGACCCCTTACCTGCTCCCTGACCCCCAGAACCTCTGTGAACATCTTCCAACCATCCAGTGGCTTGCTACCAGGGATAAGTTTTTTCTTATCATTCCCAGGATTGTGGTTGACATATTGTATGTCCTGAGGAGGGAAGTTTGCAGGGCTCAGCAGCCATCACCTTCCTAGAGCATGAGCTGAAGAAAGAGAACTAGTCCTTTGTGTCTAAGAGGTTTGTGAGGCTCAAGATGACCAGGCCAGACTCTGATGCCTGGGACTTCCATAACACTTCTGACTTCTGCAAAAGTCTGCTGGACTTGTCCAGGCCAGGACACCTTATCCCAGAGGTGTGTTCACCATCATCGCAGGCATCTGTTTGGACAACCCTAGGAATTTCTCATATCCCCCTTAGTTCTGGGGACAGCAATTGAAGCTGGCATGAAAATCAAGAACATCTGATGCTTCCACAGAGTGGAAAGCAGCCAGCTGACATGGCTACATAGCCCTTCCTCCTTCAGCACTTGCATATCTGACTCAATATGGTCATCTCTCTGGTCAGCACCTAATGTTCAAAGTAAACATTGTGTTAAATGTATATTTCTATCTACTTATAGGTAGAGTTTTAATGTATCAGCTTTCCGAGGCCTTTATGTTTCCTTCTTTGTCATCTTGATTGGATATCATGCTTTTCTATATATATATATAAAAAATCAGGATTAAACTAATTCAGTTCTTGGAGGTCTTAGGGTAAAGCAGTAAATTAAGAAAGCACTTCCAAATCCATGTCATCTCAAAGGAACTGCAATTTGCTTAGCTTGGTTCTGTGATATAACTTTTACTTTTAATGCTATTTTATTGTAATGGGACCATGCCTATTATCTAAGTAGGCCTTTACCGTCTGTGAAAGCTCAACAAATACAAAGTTAAATTTTATGATTGGGTGAGGGATTTTATTGTAGTTCCTGGTTAAGTCTTTACCTCATTCTATAATTTCTTCAGGTTTCCACTGTTGGCTGGGGACTAGACCACCATGCTGTGATTTTATTTGCTAATGAAGCATGTCGACAATAGCCGCAAGGATTGGAAAATTTGGTTCTGCTTCACATCATTTGGGAATAGGTATTTTGTGGTACAACACTGGTACTTTTTTCCTTCTCTCTGCTCAAAATTTCCAGACTTGGCTACCATAACATTATCTTTTGCTTTTTTTTTTCTGGCTCCTAAATGTCTTGGGACCTCTAGTCAGTCTTCTACTTAGCATATACTCCAGCAGTAGCTCTCTTCTTGCCATTAGCAGACTTCCAGTGTGTACATTATAAATACTAGACATAGTTAAAATAAACTTCACTCGAATTGGCACATGTTAAAAGTATTAGCATTAGTCTCCTCCCCTCCACCCATTTCCAGTGTTCTTCCCTGATAAACGATCACATTTTAAAGCCAAACTAATAGTCTCTCAGGATCCCAAGTTCTTGAGACATCGGACTCCTCCTCTGTTCAGGTACACTCCTCACCATCTCAACACCAGATCCAATCACTTCTCTTAGAAGCAGAGAAATTCCATTCTGAGCTTCAGCCTCACTCCTGGTTCTCATTTCTCAGTTGTCCTAAGCTGAGACTTTGTGTGCCAGTTACACTTCCTGTTAATTCTGCTTTTCTGTACTTTTAAAACATTTTATTATATTTATGAGAAAAATTTAGCAAACTAAAGAAAAAAAAGAAAAAAAGAAAAACCCAAAGGTTTTTTCACCCTAACATTATCACTTTTGTCATTTTGAGTTATTTATAACTTGTCATGCTTCCTCTGCATATGTGTTTTTCTTATTTGTAATTATATTCTATAAACATTTTTGCAGTCTGCTTTTCTTTAAATTACTAACACTTTTTATATTATTACATTATTTTCATTATTCCTTTAAGAGCTGCTTTCTACCATTGTTTGCTTAAGCATTTATCTTTCTTTTCTAATATTTTTGGTATTTAATTATTAATAATTATATAATAAAGTTCTTTGTATCTGTTAGGATTAATAGCTTAGGATACATGACCAGAAATTGATTTACCAAGTTAAAAGGTATAAATATATATGTACATGTTTTATATTACATTACATTTATATGTGCATATATATGAATATCTACCTATGCACATAAATATAACTTTATGAGACATCGACAGATGGCTTTCCAAGAAAGAAATTTATTTCCAGAAAAGAGAGTAAGCATTTTAATAGTTTTATAGCTTATATATTTTTATCCAAGTATATTGTCATCATTTTCTTACATGTTTATTTTTTAAACATGTCTAGTATTTAAAAAGTGACCATCATATGAATATACCATAACTTACTTAACCATTTTTAGATATTTGTTTCAACATTTTTCCTTTAATTAATAATGTAAGTAAGTTTTTGTCTTTGATTATTAGAATAAACTCTTAGGTGTAGAATTGTGAAGGATCAGAGTATATTAAGGCCCTTAATGATACTAAAAATGATACTGAATAACAATGATGCTAAATTGGTTTCTGAAAAGTAAAAATTCTTACTCCCAAGAAGGTGAGTGTGCATATTTCACTGCATTCAATTCAGAGAACTTTTATTTCATTTCTTATTAATTTGATAAGTGAAATTCTCATTGTATCACTGACTGAAGATTAAAATTAATAGCTTAGTGGACATGTTATAAATTTTAATGTTTTGCTCAAGTCCTTCACTTTATAATAGGAATATTTTTTTCTTATTTCTTATTGTTATAATCTGCAGCCATCCAAAAGCACTTGAGAATGCAAATGCAATTGGACCCTAAATACAATTGCCTAAATCAGATAGCTGATGTCCCTGTGCTATCCCTATGTTGTCTTGCTTTCTGCTAGATACAATGTTATGTTCATATGAGGGAATCAATAATACTGATAGCTTCAGAAAGGGGATAAAGTAACTCAGAGCATGCAGTGGAGCAAAAGAGAATAAAAGAATAAGAATAAATTATTTTTTTTAATGCAAAAAAATAATTTTTTACTGAGAGATGTTTGGTTGCTTTTATGTATGAAAATAAATGCTCATTCATCACTATGGAAGATCATTCTTCTAGAAGCTTGAATGAGAGGTTCCAAATTGCATTTAGGAGCTTGTAGTCTGAAGAATATGAATGGAGTGAGAGCAAGGAAATCTGGGCAGTGCTTACTAACTGCCAAGATTATAATTGTGTCTCACAGTGGGTTTTGGTTCTTTCAAGCCCAGGACTAGTCCCATTCTCACCCGTACCACTAAAATGGGTCATCTCAAATTTCTTGGCAGCTATGGATGCTATGTGGGGTGTTCTCTCAGAAAGCAGCAGTGAGAGCAGCTAAACTACTATAGTTCAGCTCATTTAAAAAAAACCTTTTTTTTTTACATTGTTGATGTAAAAAAAACCTTTTTTTTTACATTGAATCTGTAGAATATTTTTATGAGTTTATTAGAGTTTATTTGAGCTAAACAATGAAAGCAAAATATCAACAGTCTGAGAAAATGTTTCCTAGAAGACAGTTTGCAGTTTATTTTATACATTTGGAATTAAGGAGGGAACTAAGGAAAATAACATGAACATGTAAGAAAGCAAGGCAGGAAGGCAAATTGCTGTGATTGAGTTACAGGATAATTGTGCTCTTTTGAGGGTGGTTAAGTTCTGAGGAGTCTGAAAAAGAGGCATTTCAAAAATATGTTAATCAGATGCACAGATGTAATGGATAGGGCTTGCTTAAGGCAAAGATAAGCCTTTTACTAAAGAAAGTATATGTCTGGGGCATGACTACCCCATGATCTGTCCCATTAGAAATTTATGATCTGATCACCCTGTGAGTTTACTTTCAGTCAAGTTTATTATAGCACCTCCTTTTCATCCACAACATGTAGGAATCATATCTCTGAGAAAGTCTCTTGTTGTGTTCTGTGATATTTCTTTGCTTTCTCTTGTAGGAATTTTGAAACTTTATGTGTTCAGCTGACAATCCTGACCTAGACTTAAGGAAAACACTGGGAAGTACCAGGGGGCTGCTTTGAAGATGTCATTGCTGTGAGTTCGTGACACATCTCATTGATGTCTTTTGCATGGCTTGCCGAATCCTGGATATAATCTAAAGAATGCTTAGTCTCTGGAACAGCTATGAAGCAAAGAGAAAGAGAGCATATTGTTATTAATAATATGATTTTCTTCATATGGTTTACTTAAAGGATTAGTACCATTGAGGTCTCTCCCTGCCTGTAGAACCACCCAGGCAAAGCCCTTTAATGTAACATCTTAGACTACTTATTTATTTTTCTATTATTCTACAAGTGGTTGTCTTCTAAAAGAACTACTGTCTTTCAGCCTAGGCTTGTGGGATTGTGGACAAAGTATTGTGTACTAGGAGACATAAATTTCTCTTCTTATAGTTTAATCTTTTCTTCATCATTATATATAGGAATGTATAAAGGAATGATGTACAAAGCAGCTGGTACGATTTTAAACAATATAGTGCCTAAATCTTAGCATGAGGCTCAGCTGAAGAAAATAACTCTTGGAAGATTCATTACCACCTGAGATCCTGATAAGGAGAGCACTCGGTTTAATGTATAGAGTTTATCTCTAGGTGTGGCTATTGCTTAAATGGTTCTGGTGGGAAGTGGATCTTCTAGGAACAATTGCTCTCTAATTCTCTTATTTCCCTAGATTGTAGGAAAGAATTGTATTTTACAGATGAGTGAGGTAAAATCGGTCAAGTTAAGCATCTTTCCCAAAGACTTGCTGCTACTAAGTGACTTACCTGAGATCCATTTCAGTATATTTGGCTCCAGATCTGTCTCAGGTAGATCAGGTCTCACTTATAAGCTCACCAGGCATAGAGTATCCAGTAACTAGGCAGGAAGCAGACATTTTAATAAAGGTCAGTGAGATCCTAGAGAGCAGATTGTGGGACACAGAAATAACCCTCACTCTTCCCCCATCTGACTGCCCTAGTGATATGAAAACTTCACCTTTATCTAAATGCTTCTAGGAAAGGAAAAGTCAGTGGAGGGGAGCGATAGCTCTGACAGGGAGTTTCAACTCTGACTTGAGAGGATGTTTAGTCAAGAAAAAACTGTTTTAAATGGGAAGACATTGAGTTAATTTACTAGGCAAGTTTTACACTTTGGGTGGAATAGGCAAGTTTTACACTTTGAGTGAATGTTCAGACAATCACTAGAACTAGATATTGCTTTTTTATACTTGAGTTATAGTGTGTAAATTTCAACCTCACTATAAATGTGTGTTATATGTGCTTTCTAGGCAATCAGAAACTTTATTTATTCTGGTTGAATAACATATTTTGACTGTAATACTTTTTATATGGATGTAAAACTCTAATTTCCATCTGCCGCCTCTACATATCTGCTGGAATTTTCGATACACAGTGTCTGAAATTCAGCATGTTTGGAAAGCGTTTATTATTTCTACCTGAACTAGTTTCTTTTCCTTGTAGTCTTTATCTTGATAAGTGGCATTTGCTAATTTTGAAATACTGGTTCCATTCTAATTGCCTCTTCTTTCCTTCAACCAAAACATTTAATTATAAGTACACACACACTCACACGCAGAGATAGACATTAATTCCAAGGAAATGGCTTAACAGTTGTGGGAGCTGGCAAGTTTGAAATTTGTAGGGCAAGTCTACAGGCCAGAAATTCTTACGCAGGACATGATGCTGCCATCTTGAGGCAGAAATTTTTCTTCCTCAGGGATATTAGTATTGAAGACTAATAATAGGTGGGATGAAGCCCACCTATTATTGACATAATATCTTTTGCATTAGTTGACTAAAGCCAACTGACTGTAAATGCTTACCAAATACGTCTACAGCAAAATTAGACTAGAGTTCCATTCAATAACTAGATACTATAACCAATAGATATGCAAAAGTAAACATTATACATATGCAATTTCTCAATAATTTTAAGTGTATCAGTAAGCATCTCTCAACAACTTACTGAGTTCTTGTTAGTTCCAGAGATTATGTTTGCTGCTTTCGATGCATGAAAAGTAAGACATATTTCCTGTCCTTGAAGAAATTACCATTCTAGAAATAGAAACTGACATCTAATCGAATACATAATAATCATCATACTGTGAACAAAGTGTGATGACACTGGAGAGGAGAGAGTGACAATGCCATTTAGGGAGTTTACAAGAGAAATTTCTACTCAAAGTATCTCTAAACCTACTGTTTCAATCCCCTGTTACTACTGTAATACAAGTTTAAGTTGAGAAATTGTTATATCCTCCTGTTATATCTTTCCACTTATACTTTTGGTTCTATCCTACTGCCAACCTTACCACCAGAATGATTATGCTTTTATATACCTCATTATGTTTTTCTTGGTTAAAATACCATGACTCCTCACTGCATATGGAGTCCAAATTTCTTAGTATGGTGTAAAAATTTCAGAACTACATTTTTATCCTAAATGACTATTTCAAATATGTTGTTTATAATTTTCCATTGGATCTTTGTGAATTGGGACTGTACTAAATAGTTTGTCTTGAGGATGTCTGTCTTGATTTTACTGCACACTGTTCTTGGCTCAGGAAATGCTAACACACACCTTTCCAAAGAAGCATCTGGATTTTCCTACTGAAAAGTCATACCCAATGTGAGCATTTTCTCCTTTCCCCGATTAAGTCACTATAACACAGTGTTGAAGAGTGTGGGCTTTGAGCCAGCTGTTCCTGCCCCTGTCACATTAAAGCCAAGATAATGGATGAGTTTTTTATTTTTCTGAGTTGATTTCCTCACAGAGTTGTCATACACCGTAAATGAGCCAATATGTATAAAGCACTTCACAGGATGCTGCTGGGCACATAGTAGTACAAATATAGCTATGAGTTATGCTTCTTGATTTATAATTCTACCTAGAAAATCTGAATGGCTTATTCTCTGTCAAAACTTTCAGGAGATGATCTTAGGCAGAGTAATTCTGGGTGAGCATTTAATTCTGTTTTTAGTTTTATAAAGAAACTTCTGCTGCTGACTTGAAATAAAAAGAAATAACTTAAAATCTGATGTCAAATTAGAAAGACTTATGATCATTGAATGATCATTGAATGTTAGAGCTGGAAGGACTCATACAAATGATCTAGAATGATCTCTCCTCTTTAAAAAATAAAACATCTGAGGCCTAGAGAAGTTAAGCGACTTGTCCACAGTTTGGCTATTCTTGAAAGAAAATGACAGAACTTTTTTTCCTCTTTAATCCATTAATGCATTAGATTTATCAAATAAATAGAGGAAACTATATTTTTCAAATAAATTTAAAAAATTGAATTCTATCTATACACTATTTAAAATATTAAAGACTTTTAAGAGTGAACAAAATATTTTGCAGAATTCCACAGCTAATTTATTTTCATTCTTTATTTCCTAATAAGAAAGAGGTATGTCAAATTGGGTGAATTTATTTTTAACAAGCGGACTCTGATTAATTTATGTGGTACCCAGTTTAAACACTCCTACTCTCTGCTCTCTGGGGCCTGGTGTCAGGAACAAAAGCTGGCATTAAAGTCAGAGCAGATGTGCAATCACTTCTTCCTCTCTAGCTTGGATTAAGCTGTTAGTATAATCACTAGTCTACCCTAACACTTGATTTTGGATCACTGTCTTAAAACATAGTGACTTTCAGAATAAGATGTTGGTTCAAAATCCTGCCCCAAACGGAATGATCTTTCTTATATTTGAGTGACTGGAAATTCTGAGGAACAGACAGATTTGGTAGGCATGCAGTTAATATTACTTCTTTTTGTGTGTGTGGAATCGTGTGTGCTGTCTTCAGAAGGAAGTCTTCCTTCTGGTGGCATACACCTTGCACATAACATTTGTTCTATGGGTGTGACTCCAATTTCACTTCCTTTTTTGGGTCTATAATACCTATTTTTCAATTAGAGTGACTATTAATTGTGTATATTCTTTTTATTCTGGGTCTTCCAGGCAAGTTTAAGCAGGCAGTGAATGCTAAAATGGGTTTCCCCAAAGTTTAAACATGCTAATGTTTCATAGCATCTGTTCAACTTGGTCGGGCAATGTTTTCATTCTAGCTGAGTAGATTCCAAAAAGTTTCTCTGTTGTGATTTGGCTTAGCTATTTCTATTTATTACTCTTTAAAAGAGTAAGGGACAACAATTCAACAGTAACAATGTGAGTAGTGTTTTGGAGGAGCCACAAAAAGTCATAGAAAAGTCAAAATAATGACTTTTGTAAACAAGGCATCATAATCTTAAAGAGTAACTATTTTAAGTAGGGATAGAATGAAGATATATTTTAGCCAATTTTAATTTATGAAATAAAGTCACTTTAACATTAGAAGGTTGTTCAAATAATGTAGAAATCAATGAAAGGATCACTCACACTAATAATAAATGTCAAATTTTTGAGAGAAAGATGCTTTTAGGAATTTTTAATGATGTTCTCTTTCAGCAGGAATTATCTTCTTTCTATCTTGATGAAGTGTCTCCAGCCTCTCTCTGGGCTTCTCCTGTAGCAGGAGCTCTGGGTCTAAAATGAGATCAGATTTTTAAGTTGCTGCTAAGTGAACATCATTTAGCATTTTCATTCTTTTAAAAGAACTCATCAAGTAATTGCCTTCTAATCGCAGGCAAGCAGGATGACAAGCAGGATGAGGCATGATGAAGCTAATGAAAATTTAAAGTAGTCTCCATTTTCTGTTGGCTTGGAAAAAGCTTATGAAAGCAATGACACACCCCACAGAAAATGATGAGCCTCCTAAAATGATTGAACAAAGACATGCAGAAAGCAAAGTAAGTCTTCTGGCTCCTCAAACCAAAGCCTTGTCTCAAATTCATGGTTCTAGTTCCTGGAATACTTTTTGTTTTTGTTTATCTTAAGTGGCCTACATGTGACAAATTTAAAGGCAAAAAGTCAAGATTAAGATCCCTATATTTGCTTAGAACTTATCTTGTCTGTAAGTAGGCACCAGATACAAAGATTTCTATGAAACTTTCACTAGAGCTATCTGCTTGCAGTTGCTTTATCAGGTCTACATATTTCTGTACCCATCCTAGGAGATTTTCTTTAGCTCTATCTTCTAGTCCTAAAAAATACTTAAGTTTATTAAAGAATAAAGGACTTTTTCTTAGTTTGGGTTTACCCAAAATCAGATGATGAGGCAGGAAAATAATTTATTATTTTATAATATTATATAATAGTTCATTGTATTTGGAATGTAATCCCAAAAATTACAAGAGAAGGTATGGGAAAATTGAGAGGGAGAAAGAGAAAAGCCACTGAAAATAGCATGTTTGAGTGGCTTACCCATGTGGACAATTGATGCTTTCTACCTCTGGGTTCTTTTGAGAAAGTATGTTGAATATACTTTATTATTGTCTCACCAATAGAAGAAGAAGCTGGGATATTTATCATCAATTCTCATCCTTTATTCGTGCAGTTACTTGGCATTTTGGGCTACCTGGCATTCAGGATGAACAAGCTCTTGTGACAATGGAGAAAGCCCTCAGACAGAGAAACAAATTGACACTTGAGAGCTCCATCTCTCGTCCTAATCATCTCCTAAAGGTCTACTTTCAAATAATATCACATTTGGGATTAAGTTTCAACATATGAATGTGGGGGGGGGCAGGACACAAATATTCAACCTGTAGCATTCTGTCCCTGCCCCCCAAAGTTATGCTCTTCTTACATACAAAATACATTAATTTCATTCCAGCAACCCCCAAAGTCTTACTCTAAAGTCTCAAATCCAAAGTCTCATTTTAAATAACATTTAAATCAGAGACTTGAGGTATAATTTATCCTGAGGAAAAACTCCTTTCCAGCTGTAAATCTGTGAAACCAAACAAATTATGGAGGGATAGACATAGAATTAACATTCCCATTCCAAACGAGAGAAATAGAAAAGAAGTGTTAAACTGAAACCCAAGGACAAGTCACAAATGGCTGTTATAAAACAATATTCAACTGAGTAAATCTGAGACATATTTGGCTTTATTAAGTGATTCATGAATTGAGCAGCATCCCATTTAGCAAATAGAACGGGATTGTAAAAATAGAAGATTTTTACAAGAAGAAGGGTTAGGCAAGGGACCTATTAACAAAAGAAAAGATTCTTTTTACTCCTAGACTGGGCATTTTTTTTTTTTTTTTTTTGTGGGAGGAGGATGGTGTGGGGTGGGAATAGCAAGGGCTTTATTATTCAAGTTGCCTCTTCTTCCAATGAGGGAAAAGAGAGGACTCACTTGGCAGATTACTTCATTGGTGTTGAGCAGAAAATTCCAGTCTGGTTGATTAAGATTATATTTCTGAAAGGGGTTGAAAATGCATTTTGATTAGGGATTAAATCTAGGTTTGGTATCATGAGCTTTATCACAAGTGACACCATTTTGGGGCCTGTAATTTTCTCTCTAACACAACCAACTGGGTTTGCACAAATAAGGCAACTGCTTAAGCTATAGGCAATCAAATAATATCCTTATTTGGTTCTGCATCATCTTTATAAATAAAGTTTTTCTGGGGTGATTCTAACTATCTCTGGTTAGGTGCCACCTGATTCAAATTGATTTTTCTTCAAATAAACTAAAAAATTTTAATATGCCTCAATTTATCTTTTAACAGAAGACAGGAGTCACAGGTCCCAAGAAAGTGCAAAACCTAATAGAGCAAATCTTATTTGACCCATAAGATTCAAGAATAATCCTCTTGACTCAACGTTCTGCCATCCAGACCTACCAAGAATGACAATGTCGCTTACACAGCTTGGCACGGGCCATGGCTCTCTGCTGGGGCCCTGTGGCTCTCTCAGGCTGGAGACCCATGCCCATGGCTCTGCCAATTGGTCTTATCTTTTGAAACCTAGGTAAAGGCAGCCATGCCCCCAACCTGTGCACTCTGGGCCTTGGAGGGGAGTGACAGCGCTGATGATCTCTGAATTGCCTTCAGGGTCACTCTTTCATTGTTTTGAAAAGAGCTTGGTTTCTACTGAGGTGGCTGACCCATTCTAATCTCCTTTTCAAAAGGTCACTTGCTACACTCTTAGTGCTGTTCTGTTTTGCCATATGGATAGTCTGAGAATTTCCCAAATCTTTAAATTCCAGTTCTTGATTTTTGATCAACAATTCTATCTTTAACTAATTTTTCCTTTTCTCACATTTCACTATAAGCAGTTGGGAGGAGCCAAGTCACACCTTCAACACTTTGCTTAGAAATCTCTTCAGCTAAATATACTATTTCAGAGCTCACAATTTCTACCTTTTATAGAAAACTAGGACATGAACACAATTCAGCTGAGTTCTTTGCCACTTTATAACAAGGATTACCTTTCCTCCAGTTTCCAAAAATATCCTCATTTCCATGGCCTAATGGTCCATGTATTTCTATCAACATTTTGTTAAGGATGACTTAGGTATTCTCTAAGAAGGTTTTCTCTACAGCTCCTCTGTCTTCTATCGGAGCTCTCACCAGAATAGTCCTTAATAGACTATTATAGGCAACATAGACTTTTTCTAACATGAAATTTAAAATTCTACCTGTTAACCAGTTCTGAAGTTGCCCCTACATTGTTATATATTTTTTAAACAGCACCTCACTTCTTGGTACCAATTTCTGTTTTAGTCCAATCAGGCTGCTGTAAGAGAATACTATGTAGTGGGTGGCTTATAAACATTTCTCATGGTTCTGGAGTCTGAGAAGTACAAGTTCAAGGCACCAGCATGGTCACATTCTGATGAGGGCCCTCTTTCTGGTTTATAGCCAGCATCTTCTACTTAGTTCTCACATGGTGAACTAGGCCAGGAATCTCTATCATAAGAATGCTAATTCTGTTAATACGAACTACACCTCCGTGACTTACTCACCTCTCAAAGGCCCACCTCCTAATAACATCACCTTTGGGGCTTAAGATTTAACATTTGAACTTTGGGGGACATAACATTCAGACCATAGCAGTGTGCTTCCTTTTCTGACCTCCCTTTAATCCCTGGTGTTTTCAAGTCTCCTTCTTCAGCTCTTCTCTCCTTTCAGGCTACAAAACTCCATTGTAATTTAAACAAAGCCATTGTTTTTGTCATCTGATGACTCTAAGAAATGCATCCCTAGCCCAGATGCTTCCTTGATATCCAGACTCAGACATTCAGCACTCTGTTGGATATTTTTATTTTAACATATCATTGATTCTTCAAAACCATCAAGTCCCAAGATGAATTAATTATCTTTATTCTCAAACATGCCTTCTTTTGGGTTTCTGATCTGAGAGAGTGATTCATCTAATTGCCAAAAATGGAGCCATAATGGATTCTTCCTTCTTGTCATCTTCCACATTCCAGGTCACTAAATTCTACGAATTCCATCACTGTGGAGTTGGTAACCCCTTACTGACACATTCTTTATTGCTTTAATGAAGGGATTGTCATTCAGGCTGTCCCAGGAAACATAGTCAGCTGGTGGCTCTCTGATTCCATTTGACTTGCTCATTATTCAGAGCTTTCTTATCCTCAGTACTTTACCAAGGCATTCTGTACCTCTCCTTCAGTGAGTGCAGCCATCATCATATCCAAGCTCTAAGGCCATCATAACGTCAAAGGAAAGTACTCTTATATTAATAATATTTTATTTCACCAATCCAACACCCTAACTATTCAAATCCATGCCCCTATTTCTTATCTTAGTCAGATACTACAACCTTGCTTGGCAAATAAGCTATTTCTTAACATAGGGCATTCTAAATCAGGGTAAAATGGATTTTGAGGGTATAAAAAACTTAGTTATTATAAGTTATTTGTGACCCTTTAAGAGACTACAAAACATTAAATAGGATATATCTGTGGTGCTGAAATTTCACAGAGGTTAGGCTGATTAGGAAAAAAGTGTCTAGGAAGGTTCTTATGTAGATAATAACAGAAAAAGATTGAGAAACATTGGTCTAGATGCTGCAGCAGAGTTTCTCAACCCAAACACTATTGACATTTTGGGCTAGACAATCTTTGTTGTGGGGGCTGTCCTGTGCATTATAAGATGTGTAGCAGCATCCCTGGTCTCTATTCACTAGATGCAACTAGCATTTCCTTTCTCCCTCTCCAGTTGTAACAACCCAAAAGGTATCCAGATATCGCAGGGGTTCTCAAACTTTAGCACACATCAGAATTACCTGAAGGCCTTATTAAAACAGAAATTTTGGGGTTCTACCTCCTGATGGGACCTGAGAATTTGCTTTTCTAAATAAGTTAAATGAAGAAAATATAGATGATTTTTAGTACCTATCCCATAGGATTTTTGTAAGGATTAAATGAAATAAGGCTGAGAATAGCAAGTACAAAAGCCTTGAAGTTGGAGGATGCCTAGTTTGATCTGAGAACAGCAGGGAGACTAGTGGCTAAAGCAGCGTGGAAATGGGGGAAAGTAGGAGCAGATGAATTAAGAGCAGTAGTGAGATACGAGTACTGAACATATCGACCACAGTAAGACTTTAAATTTAACTCAGAGTAATCAAGAGCCACTGTAGTGTTTTGGGCCAATGGGTGACATAATCTGACCTACGTTAGAAGGTTTACCTTGTCAGCGGTGTGAAGTATAGATTGAATGGAAGCAAGAGTAGAAAAAAGAAAATTGCTCAAGAGATTATTACAATTTAGGAAGAGGTATTTGGTTTGGATTTGGTGTGGAATTGGGAAGAAGTGGTTAGCTTAAGAAAATGTTTTCAAGTAAGAGTTGGCAGGAAATGGTGATGAATTTCATATGAGATGTTAGAGAAAGAATAGCATCAAGGGTTAAGAATAAGCCCAAGGAATTTGGGTTGATTTGCAATATAACATTACCATTTACTGAATCAGAGAATAATGAGGAAAGAAGAGGTTTCTTAGGAGAAGTTTAGTTTTAGACATGTTAAGTTGGAGGTATCTCAAACAGTGATGTTGAGTATGTGACTGGGTATATGAATCTGGAATTCGGGAGATGGTCTGGACTAGAAATGCTCACTTATAGTCCCACAGATGATGCTTAATGTTCAGACACTGGAAGAGATTTCCTAAGAATGAATGCACATTAAAAAAAAAAAATCTAGGAAGCTGAACCCTGTTGTACCACAGTTTTTAATATGTAAATGGGAGCTGAGGTTTATGGATTATGAAGAATAAAATGGATTATGAAGAATTTTTTAGCAAAATGATTAAAAAATACTATAGTCCAATGTTACTTGGTCAGATAAATGGGGCCAAAGCCAAAGAAAATTATTATAATTGGTGTTTGGAATGCATAGGGCTTGCAGAGTAGATTTATTAAAAAATTGAATTTGCATGTATACCCATAAGCCATAATAACTACCTCAGCAAGCCAGTTATAAGAATTAGAAAATATATAACTCTGTTATTATTTCATTCGAAGAGGAGTTGAAATTTGTTTTATGCTGCACAAAGAACTTGTTTGATGTATATTTCATGAGCCATGGATGAGAGGGAACTTTTCATATTGGAATATATGAAAGCTTCTAATCAAACATTTATGTCAGCAAGAGTTTTCTTTTGTGGAAGAAAGTTAATGTGATAAAAAAGTAAAAAGGGCATAACAATGCCCCAATGCCAATTCATTTCAAAAAAGATAGACAACAGGGAGTGGTCCCAGTAATGGACACATCTGGACAGCTGGTTGAAGTCAGGGGCCTGGGCCATCGACACAGACTTTGAGCATGGCTTTTGCAATGGTAAGGTTATTTCCACTCTCTTAATAAATGCTGAGCCGTCTGTGACATCTGCTTATAACACAGTACATGTGAGTGGTTGCCTTTAAATCTCTTCAGACACTTTCATATTTAAAACAATGAAGGAAACAATGGAGTTTAGTTTAAATGAATATAGAATTCTGAAGAGGAGATAGGTGCTTTAAAACGTGTTCATTTTATTTGGTTTAACATAGTTGTTGTCAGCCTCTGTCTTTTCCAGCTATTCCTGGCTGAGACTCCTGACAACTTCTGGCTATGAACTCGTATTCTCCTAGGAATGTGAATTAATTTTCACAGGATATGTACATGACTTTAAAACCTTCATCAAGGCTCCCCTTCTTCTGCTCTCTTCCATGTTCTAAATGGCTTATTGGAGATTGGAATAAACCTGACATCCCAGTAATGACTGCTGGGCTCTTGATTTCAACTTCTTTCACTCTGTACACTATGATTCCTCCTATGCCCCACTACGCTCTTTTCTGCCCATAGACTTGGCATCTAGGGTGCAAGGGAAGAACTTTGGGTGTGTGAGTAACTCAGAAGACTAAGCATTGCCACTCATTTTCCCCTTCCCACTTTTTTGGTCCAGTCCCCATATCTGGGTATTGACACATGTTCCCTTCTCATTCTGTCTGAGTCATGTCTCTGCCTGGTGTCCCCCTCCTCTCTGGAACTAGAGTCTTGATCTTAATATATATCATTTGACCAGCTGTACCAGTTCCCCTGAGATTGAACCATCCTTCTGCTTGAGGAACCTTAGCTCATATTTATAGATCTCTCACAAATCAGCTATTTCTACTTGATGATCAAGTGTTTTATCCTACCTTTCTGGTTGGAGATCATGGTGCTAATTCATTCCAGAACCTCTGCTGTAAGAGTTGGGTCCTGTGACACTGTGTCTTGACCACATGGGCGTCCCCTCTGGAACAGACTAGGAATCTGTTCCCCACGCTCTCTTCCTTCTGTTTAGAGACTGGTATTGTCCTTACTCTACCTCCCTCCCCATCTCCCCACCTCCCGTCTGGCACATTGTAGGTTTTCAATCCTTTAGATCCTTTGAGTTAATAAAGTATATGCACACTGATATTCATTTATTATAAAAATCTGATTTTAACTAACACCAAATTTTAACTTTCAGACTTAAGTGTAACACAATTTCAAATTCCTGTCTGAGGCTCAGATTTACTTTCACTGAAGTTGTGTCAATTTCATGAGGCTTTCTGAAGTCAGAAACTGTTTTTTTTCTTTTACTTTGTCTTTTACTTAATTTATATTTAGTAGTATTTTCCCATTCAGAGCTAAGATACATATTTACTTAAAATTTTTTCTGTTTTATTTTCTCTCTTTTTTTAATGAGGTTGCTTGTAACATTATATGAATTTCAGATGGACAACATTATATCTATATAATATCTATATACACTACCATGTGCTCACCACCAAAAGTCTATTTTCAGTATTGCATTAAGAACAATGATAGATCTTGCGTGTATCCTACACAAGTGCACCTTTCTCTGCACTTTCTTTCAATAAAAGTGAGCGATTTTATCTGGTAAATTTAATTTTGTATAACCTTGGTTCTCTTACTGGCTCTGATGTGATTACTTTTCAGAGAGAATTGAAGCTCTCTAAAGAAGCTTGTCTGAATACCTAACTTTATCAAACCACATTCGACCATTACACAATAATATCTTAAGAGTGATATATAATTTCTTTATAGCCTACTCCCAAAGTTACATACTTCGAAAGCACAGGTATCCTTGTTATTCCTGGAAGTGAGAAAAAGCTAGCTCTGGGAATACTATGCCTATGTTCTCTGATCCCCAGAACCTTTAACATAATAATGATGTTTGCATTTATGTATCCTTTTTGCATATAAAATTTTTTCCACATTTTTTTATTTTGGTAACAGTTGGCAAATAAAAAGTATGAACTTTGGAGTTAGACTCAAATTCTAACTAGTGTCCTACCATCTGTGGACCTAAGTCAGGTTTCTTAATCTGTCTGAGCTCATTTCCTCAATTGGGGTGGTGCTGCTACTTATATGGGGAAGTTGGGGGTATTAAATTATGTAATGTATGTACTGCTCTTGGCACATAGTAGGCTTTCAATGCATCTTGGTTTGATAGTAATCTTGGAAGATTAAGTGGATTGGAATAACAATCAAAATAAATAACTTACAAGGACATTTTATATGTGTAGTAGGTGTTTTCTCCTTACATATTAGTACAAGAAATGTTATTTTGATTCAATTTTTTAAGTCAAATAAAATCTATCTCTGTGCCTTTACTCTCTAAAAAGGTGAGAAATAAAATTACAGTTATGTGTTTTAGTGTTTTCTCACTCCTTGGATTCTAAGTTTAGAGGGGAAAAGAAGGATACTTATATACATATTGAAAAATTTGGGACAGGAAATGGCCTTTCCTGTTCTTATAGCTCCTTTTTTTTTTTTTCTGGAAAAGCTACATTCTATTTTTCCCTCTACCACCTACCAAGCTCTGCTACACTCTGCAGGCTCAGAAGTGCGTTTCTGAGAGATCTTGTTCATCGATCACAGGCATGGTCGCTGAAGTTCTTTGCTGATCAGTTCTTGGCTTCCAAGGGTGTCCCACAAGGCATTGCCATAGGGACATTACCTGCCCTCATGGTATCTCTCCAAACTCCTAGATTCTACCCTGTCTGGGGAAACTTCTCTTCACTGGTCTCTCGGCACCAGTTTGCATCTCTGTTTATTCCAAGAATTTTCACCTCAAATTGAACCTGTGGTGGAACTCTTGTTAATGCACAGATTTTACTTTGAAATCTCAGATTGTATGAGATGGTGGAGCCCAGAAGCAGAGTACCACATTTAGTTACTTTCGGGGGAAAGAGAAGGAAACAGTAACACTCATTTTTTTTGAGAATCCTATATTTGTGAAAATAGTACATATATTAATACAACAATAAATCATCTTGCAATAATTTAGTTCTCTTGTCTCTCCTAGGTTGCAAGTTCTTCAGTGACCACAGCATGCTCACTAAAGCAAGAGATAGGTCCTGGCCTCCTACTCTGTTAGGAGCTGGTCTTTTCTAGACTGCAATACTGCTTCACTGTTGAGAGAGAAGAGGTCCTTCGGTGACTGGTAGTTCTGACCAAAGTCCTCTGGGAAGGTGTTCGCTCATCCCTGGTCTTAAAATATCCAACATGAACCTGCTTGACATCTCCCCAGACCTTCTCAGGACTGATCCCATCATGACTCGCTTCTCTCTTCTGATGAGTCATTATTAGAAACTCAACTGCTTATGTCATGCATCATTGGGACTCATCGCTGTACTGCTCCAACAGCCTTCTTCATCTGCCTTCATTGTCTATGACAATTTTCTCCTCTTCACAGGCTTTCTACTTTGCCTTCTGCTATTAGAAAAATTTCCTTTATCCTCATCCTATTTTTGTCTGTTCTCATTTGCTTTGTATATTTCTAATAGAAACCTGGTCTTCCCTTCATGCCACTTACTCTCATTCAATCCTTTTGAGTGGAGGATGTGTTTTCTTCTTAACGTTCTTATTTTTTTCTATTGATTCGAATAAAATATAGTCTAGGAAATGTCATCCAATTTTAAATTGTCACCTAAACCTCATCATGCCAGTCTAGGGGTCATGGGAACAATGATATTATCACAAGGAGTCCTTAGCACTTATTTCATTGGCAGGAAAAGAAAAAGCATCTGTGCTCAGGTTGTCATAGGAGCTGAGCCTGCATTTAGATCAAGAAATGGTATCATATGTCAGAACAATATTTGGCAAACAAAATGAATTTTGAGTACAAAATGAACCATTTGAGCGCGCGCGTGCACGTGTGTGTGTGAGCCTTTCTATCATCTTTGGAAGCAGCTTCTTGAACACTTAGATAAAAAATATTAAATTTTTGATAAATTTACTCTGTTAATTACATAACTTTGTTCATAGCTGAATAAAGCAAACAAAAGGAACAAAGAAACAAAGCAGAAGATTACAAGCAAAGGAAACACATTATATTCTATATGTCCCATACCAAATATTACGACCATGAGGAGGTTTGGTACCAAAAGGTATATTATCATGAGTGATTACTATATGCCGAGTATATATTTTGCTAAATGTTGTTTAAGCACAAAATCGACATTTCCTTTTTTGAAAACGTGAGCTTACTCTCTGAATAGCAAAAGAATGTTTTCTACAATGCAATTTCATTAGTGGTTCTGTTTTCTCAGGTGACAAAAATTAAAAACATTTTCTTGGTTGTTTGATGTCTTGATGGACTTACAAAGAATTTTTTTTTTTTTTTTACCTTGTTCTATTCTGAGAGGTCATGGTTTTGGTGGATCGATTATTTTTAAGACAGCTCCCTGACAGACACCAGCTTAAGATCCCAGTCTGGGTAAAATGAACCAGGAGCGCACTTTGCCACCAGATGGAAGCCTGCGGTAATCAGCGAAGTGAGGTTCCCGTCGCCAGGCACGTGTCACCCAGATGATGAAAGCTCCTTTTGTACATTGTGCACCATTTCCAGAAAGCATTAGTTAAAATTGGCTAATCTTTGCTCTGCATGTGTTCTCTCAACCTGATTATGTTATTTTCTTGGAAAAATATGAGGCACTAGGATCAAAATGTTAGACTCAAAATGAGATGTTTTTCGTATTCATAATCTTTAGGTCATTGTCATATTCAGAATTTATATTAGATAAAATTTAAAAAGCCCATTTTCATTCTGAGCTGCTCGATTTTCGTTGAATTTCACACCACCATTTCTTATCCCTGTACCAGCTGCCTACAGGAAACATAGAAACTTAATTATTGACAGACTAAATATTTGCATCCTGTGAACACCAGAATATTCCATAATTTAAGAATTTAGCAAATATTTTCCCTAAAGCCAGATTTTACACTTAGTATAAGTAGCATTTGAAAATAGCAGAATAATTTTTTCAAACTATAATTGGAATTATTTATGTATTTACTTTGAGGTCAGAACATAAGTTATTAGCTCTTCTTCTTTTTTAAGTTTATTTTTTGTCCGCTTTTGCCATTTCTTCTCTCAGGTGCTATAAAATATTAGGTTACAAATTGCTTAGATGCTACATACTATTTTCTTTCTATATATGAGTAATTTCTATGCCATGTGGATGTATTTGTGAAAGGCCTCCTATTAAGGTTATTCTATGCAATAAAAATCTCATTTCAGAATGTTCATAATCAGATTTTTTTTCTCTTGCTTAATCTTCAGTTCTCTGCGAAAGGTAAGCTTGCTTAGCATCTCATTTGGTGTAAATGAGTTGATTCTCTCTTACAGGGCAGATTTCTCTAGGGAACTACAAACTCTCATATGCTAATACTTTGAGAAATGTAAAATGCTGTGAAAACAGAAAATGTGATTGTTGTATTTTCTGATAGCTTAACTTGCATTTTAAGAATTACTTTTGGGAAGTCCTCCAAGTTATTTTTATCTTGGAAACAACTCTGCTTGATTGACACTTCTTAACGTGATACTTATACATCCCAGCAGGGCTGCAGAAGATCGTTTCTATCCTTGAGAGTGGGAGAGGCTGGAGTCTTTTCTATGCTTTCTCTGCTCAGTTCATTTCACAGCAGTGTTGTGAAAAGAGAATGGGCTTAGAGACAAAAGGCATGAGATTAAGAAACAAGACAGAGGTCCATCGCTGCTCTGTTAATTTTCCCTTACGTAACTCTAGGTAAATAAATCATTGAGCCTGTTTGAGACTCACTTTCCATATTTGTAAAATGAGGATGACTATATTTGCACCACCAACTTTTGGAACTCACATCATGAATATTAAAGTGCTGCACAAAATTGGTTATTACTAAGATTTATTTATTTTCGATGTGTTGTTTCTCATCAGAGAACCATGCACCCAAATTTTATGGTTTCGTAATTACTGTTACTAAATTGCATTTTAGTATTATTTTGTTAGACAAATTTGAGGGATATTATAAGAAAATCAAAACCGTTTTTCATTTGCTTTACTTTAAGAAAGTAAATGAAATTGTTTATACCTCACATAGTGTCTTTTTTATTAAGAGGACCTAGAGATGTGACACACATTTTTCAGAATATCTGAGTTTCTTTTAAGTACAGATTTTTATTTTTATTTTTAAGTCATATTACTAATTGTGTTTTCTTCTTCACACTAGTTTTTAGGCAACTCTGAGTTAAATCCATGGTTTATATCTATCAGAGTATATAGGACTTTATGATATATATATATATATATATATATATGTATATATATATATATATCTTCACTTTATGATATATATATATGTATATATATATATACATATATATATATATATATACATATATAATGTATATATATATGTATATATATATATATATCTTCACTGTCTTCAACTTATTTCTGGCTATATTTTCCTTTTCTTCGTAATTTCCTCAGTCTATCCTCTTTATGTCCTACACATATTTTGAAAGCTATGTGAATTTTGGAATGAGGGAATACACAAATATAAAAATTATTTCTTCTACAAGATAAAACATTTGAAGTAGATAATAATAAATGGTAACATATATTGAATACTTACCATGTGCTAGGCTCTATGATAAGCGCTCTGTAAATAGTATCTAATTTATTTTTTCACCATGAAAAAAGTATTGTCTCTTATATTTTACAAACGAAGAAATAGGCTTAGAGAGTTTAATCCAGTTTTCCAATGGCTCTGCACTGGCAAATGGAGGGGGCTGAATTCTAACACAGATTTATTTGACTCCAAAGTTCATGCCAATTAGTCATTATACTCTACTGCCTTTTAATGTTAATTACAAGATGTGACAAATGACTATTATTATTTCTGTAAAATTTTCAAAGATTTTTGATGTAGTAGAACACTTAATCTTTATCAAGGGTATATATAATTTTAAAAATGGTAGGTGTTTTAAAACTATTATTCACATCCTTGCTTGAAAATTGGATAGAGAAGATCTGTTGCCACATCTTGTCTTTACTGCCATGGTATAAAGAGCTGTCTCCATATGTGACTTGGTATAATACCCAAGAGAAGTGCATACCTCTTAATGACATGGAGAAACACATCCAGAAATCCTTTTATAGAACATAGCAAATACTTTCTAGCAATCTTCTGCTATGCTTTCTTCCTTCAAATTGTACTTTAAACGCCTTTGCAATGCTCTTTCCTTTCATGACCTTCAAATGTTATTACCCATTGCCATATCTTTCAGTTTAGATCTGTTTAAACGGAAAGGTTCTACCCTTTCCTTTGGTATATGGTAACTGCCTTTAAGAGGTCTGTTTCTTTCCATTTTCATAAATGTGGTTGTAAAAAAGATTGAGACTATGTAGGCCACCCACAGTTGATAAAAAATGGTTAATGGAGAGATCCTGGCTGGGGTACTGAGAAGATGATGTTTGATTTCACAGCAAGGACAGCATTTTGGAGCTAATAACTTCTGAACTGGGTTTGTACAGAGGGGAGTAGACATCTTGAGGATAGGGTGCTTTTTTCTGGAAGACTTTTTCTTCCTCAGCAAAGCCATATAGGAACCCTCCCACTGCCCCAGAGCAGGTTTTTTCTCAGACCAAAGAAAAGCAGTGTTCAGGAAGCTTGGAAGATGCAGTCAAGTTAGAAGAATCAAAGGAGAAAAGACCTCCATTACTTTAGTTTTTGTAAAAATCTGGTTAGTAGTTAACGGGACTGGAAGCAGCTGGAACTATAAACATATAATTCATAAAGACTGTTAGCTATGATTTTGAGCATTATACTCAGGAAGAATGAAATGCCTTTGCACGTGTGCTATCATTCCGGTACAGAAATGTGTGGGATGAAATCAAGATACGACACAAAAGAGGGTCTGTGGAGGATGCTGAATCAGACTATGAAAAACAGATGATAAAAAGAAAACCAGCAAGAATTTTTTTCCTCAGCCAAAGTTTGCTAAAAGTTTCATTAAACCTTTATTGAAGTAGAATTAGAAGTGAATTTTGCAAATTTGTTTTTTATTTTTTATATTCTGTTTTTGTGCAGGGCCATTTTTATCCACTGAGTAATATTGGTTCAATTCCTAGGGCTATAAATTTTCAGAGGCTCTACAAATATATTTGCTATCTGAAAAAAGACTTATTAGCTCTAGAATATGAAAAAAAAATCCCTTAAAAAGGAATTAATACTTAATAAAATATCCACAAAGCACAACATTTTATTACTTGGTTAGTTGCAACTTAACTCAATTGTTATATCTTAGGATAGAGATTAAATAATAAGAAAAAAATAAGATATTTGTTTCAAAATAGACTAAATAATAAAAATCCTTTCTAAGACTTTTACAGTAAAACTTTTTCTTAATGTGTGATGCGGGTGTTTACAAATATGCTTGATATGATATGCAGGGAGACCTCTAAAATTAAGATTAAAATTAGGAAGGTTGTCATGGAACAATTCAGAAGATGTTTATGTACATATATGTTTAATTTTCTATTGCTATGTCATAAATTGCCACATATTTAGCAGATTAAAGCAACACATGTTTATTATTTCACAGTTTCCTGTGTTAGGATTCAGAGCATGGGGTAGCAGGATTCTTTGTTAAAGATTTACCAGGTTAGAATCAAGGTGTTTGTTGGGCTTGTGATCTTGTTTGGTTAAGTCAGAGTCATCACGAGAGTGATAGCCATCATCTTTGTCATATTATGTCATCTAGTCATCTAGTACTGTGGGTTCCACACCTGGCGGTTCCCAGGTCTGTCTGTGATCCAGGCTTGTGCCTAGGACTAGGACCCCAGATTTAGAATGTTACATTAGTGTAGTAGGGCGCCTGTGCCTAAAATATATAAGCATAATTCAGCTTATTGTATCACGCATGTGTGGCTGAATGTCACTATTGTACTCTGATATGTGTGGAGCCATGTGGTCCTCTAAAATAAAGATTAAAAAAAAATTTGTTCTCTTGTATGGGTTTAGTTATTGCCAATTATTTCTTTAGTTGTTTTTATAAAGTTCTGAAATAAACAATTCTTCCACCTATGTTAAAGGTGGATATTAGAGCCAGTTGGGCAAGTATTAGGTATAGAATTAATGAACTGCAGAGAAGATTCTTTTGACTAGAGAAGAAAAAGAGATCAAAACTGAGTTCAGAGGAAGATTTGTTCCTGTTAGGTGTGTCTCTTGTTCCCTGAGTACTCATGCTTTAAGTGTTCCAAGAGATTTCTTGGTAACCTTTAACTGGGAGTTTTGCTGGAGGGCATAGGGCAGGTTCAAAGGGTTAGACTGAGAGTGAAGACTTAGAAAAAGCCATCCGTTAGGACTTAAAGTGATATTATATATTGGTTATAAGTTTATTCTGATAATATTGTTGACCACAAATATCTGTCTTACTCCTGCTTATATCTTTATTTCTGTCTCTTTCATGTCTTCAAATCTCAATCTCTTCCACTTCTCGTCTTTCTTGCTCATAACTTCTCCACAGTTTGGCATTTATTTTTATTATTTTAACATTTTAACTCTCTTCTAAGGTTCGTTTCTCACAGTTTATGTCTTAGTTCATTCAGTCTGCTATAACAACATACCAGAAAGTGAGTGGCTTATAAACAACAAACCTTAATTTTACAGAGCTCTAGAGGCTGGGAAGTCCAAGATCAAGGCATTGGTAGATTTAGCATCTGGTGAGAGACTGTTTTCTGATTCACAGATGGACGGGTTCCTCTTCTTGCTTTGTTCTCATGCAGCAGGAGAGATGAGGACTTCTCTGGAGCTTCTTTTATAAGAGCATTAATCTCATTATGAGAGCTTTGCCCTCATGATCTAATAACTTACCAAAGGCTCCATCACCAAATATCACATTTGGGATTAGATTTCAACATATGAATTTTAAAGTGACACATATATTCTGTCCATAGTGCTGTGTTATTTTATCCTTTTAGAATTATTATTTTCTTACATTAATGTGAGAGTGAGTATATGCGTGCAGATATGTGTGTGTGTATGCATGTCTGTGTAAATATATGCTTGTATGTCTGTGTATAAACTTGATGTATTTTAATTAGTTGTCCTTACATTTGTGTGGTTCAGTATCTATGGCTACTTTCACCTGAGATGGAAGAGTCATGATACCTGACTCATGGTTGGAGTAAGTGATTCTTGGAACCTACTTGCCTTTGGAAAGAGTCTGGGAACTGGGGCAGGGGCTTTATTGGAGAGACCTTGCCTATGGTTAGGACTTTGCAGCTGGAACAGGATTCCCAAGGACAAAGTGAAACTTGTTAAGTCTCAGAAACAATGGGAAGTTTGTGTTCTTGGACGAGATTCTTGTGTTCTTGAAAGCAGCAAGGTTTTGAGGGGCAGAAATAGACATCTAACAATGTAGCAAATTTTTAAATTGAAGGTGAGAACATCTAGAAGGGATGGGCAATGGGTGGTATTATTAGTTTTGAACTTACCACTTTTGGACTCAAGCTATGAAGCAATTCTACATTGATAGGTAGTTTTATTTGCCAGCACCATAAAACATTAAAATGGCTGTATATGTTCATGGCTTCCAGTTACAATTCTTACTCTGAAGAAATAACCTATGTATATTTAGAAAATAGTTGCTTCTCTGTAGAGGTCCTTTATACCACAACCATCTGAAGAACTTTCAAATTCAGTATATTTTGGTGTCAAAACAAATAAAACTACATTTCCAAAGGGTGAAAATTTCAGGTCTTCTCTATTTTTTATTTTCTCTTCTACCAGTTATTGCAGATACTTGAGGTAGCCTCCTCAGCTGAAAACTGGTGGATACAGAGCTAGCTACATGGAGTGTTCGTTCATATGATTTCTGCCATCTGTCTTTAAATATAACACTCCAGCATGTGTCTCTAAATAACATAACAAGAACATCTCCACCTGAAATCATTAATCAAACTAATGTCTACATGTTGATTATGGAAAGGTCAAAAACTAAAGAGGAAATAAGATAATTTATGTAAGAAAAAGATATGAGTATTATAAAAAGAAAAGTGTAAGAAAATAGGTAGTTAATTGAATAGCAGGAAGGAGATGGATAATTTCCAAGAATAATATATTCCTCCCACTCTAAAGCTGGAGACCTTAATTTTCTCTCTTTTCTCCATAATTACTGGGAGAACTTCTTCAGAGATAATATGTTTTATTGGTTCAGTTAAAAAATATTAATTACTCTGGACTTACATTAATCTAATTATATTTGTTTTAACTATTAAAATTTTATATTCTTAGATACTATGTACATTAAATTATGTTATATTTTAAATAAACTTTCACAAATAGGTTAGAATTGCTCTACTTTTGTTGGTAAATTTTTGTGAATTAGAAAAGCTTTAGAATGCATTAAAATTAATTGTATGCATATAGAATTGCCATATATATATATATATATATATATATATTTAAAAAAACTATCAAATTAGAGCTAAAGAAGACTCTATGAACTGATATGAGCAAAAGCAATTTTATCCTGGAACATCATAAAATGAGCAGGATTCAAAATTAATTAAGCACCACTCTTGTAGAGAGATTTCTAATTAGAAGTTTCTTCTGAGAGAGTATTACATTTTGTCATCAAATTTCAGTCTCTTAATATGTTCTAGATATAGACATTCAATTAAAGAAATCTATGTCCAAAATCTTCATTTAAGAGAGTAGATTTGTACCTCTCCAACTGAGTGTGATTTTGGAATATCCCCAATTGTTTCATTTCCTAAGGGAACTTTATAATTTAGCATTTGCAAGCTAGATAATACTTTTTAAAAGCAAAAGTGCTTCCTCTATACCAATACTTTATCTTTTTAAGACTCTTTAGAGGCTAAAAAGGTCAATCTTTATACTACTTAGACAGAAGTTGATAGTTATGTAGAGAACAAAGATATTATCTTATTTGAGTTGTCTTCATATTTTGAACCATTTTGTCTGTGACTAGAGAATAAATGCAGAAGATTAGCTTGACTCAGAAGTTTTATATGACATGAGAGGATATGTAAAACTAAGTTTAATAGCAATACTATTGCTGTTGTTGAAAGAAGAAAACCACACACACAAAACCATTAGAATTTGACACTGAAGATAAATCCAGAGTTGGAAGACTCTAAGTTGTTAGACTGATGATCTATCAAGAGCAGAAGTCAACTATTCAGTGACTAAGTGTCACTGAGAGAACTTCTCCTAGCCCTAGACAAAAAAAAAAGCCCTGCATAACACCAAAATTGAGTCATAAATTGATCAGGAGCAAATGGAAACTTGTGATGAGTTTCTTTACTAAATTAAACTGACTTCTAAAAAAATGAATTTACTTCCTAATATCAAAGTAGTTATCATAGTTGATAAACTGGGGAACATTAGGGTATCATTGGAGAAATACCTGAAACCAGATTAGACAGAACCAATTTAAATAAACTCCATAAATCCTCTCATTGGGTGTTTTCAAAATTTAGAATATTATTATATTTTTTATGTTTGCTGTGAAAACAGCTAAGTGCAGTTTTTTACTGTTCCTAGAGTGTTATTATTGATGCCACGAAGGTGAGAGGCCGGCCTTCTTCCATTTACAAAAGTTATAAATGGGAATATGCTTTTCAATTCTTTGTTTCAATATGGGAGGAGAAATAACTTTGAGTAAATGAAGGGAATTATTATGTTGCTTCAATGAGACAGTAATTATGAAGGGGAAATGATAAAGATTTTGGGATGAGATTAAATTAGCTGTGTGGCTTTACAAGTAACTTGAACACTTTGCTTCTCAATTTATTCATAAAATAAGAATAATAACACCTCATTAAATAGGTTGTTCTGATGTGTATGAGGTTTGCAAAAATCACTGTGGGAAAATAATATATATTTTTTATTATCGAGATATTCAATTTTCTTAAGTTTATTGGAGAAAATTAAAGGTGATTTCCCTGGATCTCTTGAAATTACAAACAAAGAGATTTCAGTTGTATCTTATTCTCTGCATGAATGTAGATGAGCATGGTTGAATTTTACAGTGAGGAATGAAGTTTCCAGCACTTTGCCTTATGGGCATTCTGTTATTTGGCCCATTTTGTCATCTGGTTAACACTGTATTGCTTGCCTGCTAAGCTGGTTGGGCAACATAACCTAGCATTTATCAGTCAGGGAAGTAGAATACCAGATGAATTCCCAATTTAATAGAATGACCTTGGGATAAATTTAATAGATTTATTTTATCTTGGGACATTTTAGAAGCTTCTGTTATAATATGAAAAAGATATAAATAAAATACTGAAAGATGGTACTTTCCATTCATTTGTCTCAGTGGATACATAAGGCAATAGTAACATGAGAGGAGTGTCTAATATGCTTTACCATTAAATAAGCAAATCTAAGATTTGGTGTGAATTTGGGGGAAAAAGATAAGAGAGGCTGTTTAGCCAGATTTAGTTTCTAGCAGTGGGTCTACCTCAAGCTATGGCAAAAGTTTTTTTCTTTGTGGTCCAGCATATACATTAAGGAACTAATTTAGAGTTTGGAATCAAACTCCAGTTAACTCTCCTTGTTCTTTGGGCATATACATCACTGAGGAATGTTTTATGGAAGGATGTTTATTAGTTAAAGACAGATTGTGAATTTCAGATCTTAGGTTCTTTATATCTCTATGTATTTATAAAGATACATTACTTATCTGTAAAATAGGGTTTATAATGTCTACTTAACTTTTTTTCTTACCTTATATAATTGAATGAGACTTGTATGTTGACAGGGTTTTGAAATAATTGACTATCCCATACAAGCCTAAGGTCAATAGCAAGAACTCTTATGACAATTGTACAAAGAATAAGATAGAAAGAAGCCCTTATTTACCATTCCCTTGCCTTCTATTTATCCCTTTTTGTTTTCTTTTAAAATAAGAGGAATAGGAAATGAGTTTATATTAAACATGTTTCTCTTTTTAGAGCTTGCTTTCATTGTGATTTCAGTGATAATAATTCAACTGGAGTTGAAATAAAATACGTGTAATACAATACGGGATTCTGGACTGCTGGAGCCCGCCGGCTAAGATCGAACAGTTCCTGAGAGGGGGAGTGAGGCTTGAGAAAAGAGAGAACAAAGAGAGAGACAAAGAGAGACAAAAGATAGATTTGGGAGGGCTAACAGTAAATATTGCACCCCGAGTTTATTAAGCACAGCATATTTATACTCTTGAAATGCATGGGAAGCAAAATCCACAGATATTCTAACAATTGCTGATATTTACATAAATTCTCTCAAAACCTCATTGATCCTGTTCTCTGTCTCCCATTCCCTGGGGCAAGGAACATTCAACTCTTTACATTAAGCCAAACTTCCTCCTTCAATACAGAGCCCACCTGCCCTGCACACTTCTAGCTTGCAGGCAACTTTAACCCTGTCTGCAAGACAGGCAGCAGAAACGGCTCCCAACATTGGACTCAGGCTGTTATCCGAGCCTTGTCTCTGCTGCTTACTTCAATCTTTGATAAATCATTTAACATCTCCGCTCCAGTTTCCTTTATGTCATAGGGGGATAATACTATAGAGTTATTGTGAAGATTAGCTTAATTAATTCATGTGTAGTACTGAGAATAATACCTGACACTTCCTAAAATCTCAGAAATTGTCAGCTCTTTTTTTTCTTCTTAATTTTATTACTGGAAAGGTAAACGTTTATCTTTCTAGGAAATTTATGACAGCCCCAGGCTGATCAACTGATTTTTGAAGTTATTTAAAATTAGCTGCTTAATATTTGGTGCCTTAAGATATTTGAAATTAGTTGCTTAAGATGTGGTGCTTTATACTCCAGAATTATGGCATTCTGACTCAGAATAAATTATTATTATATTTAATAATAATTATTAATAAATTACTATTATATTTAATGATTAGTTCAGCTTTAGTGGGAGGTATAAGAGTTAGGTTAGAACTTGTTCTATGTGACAAACTAAAATCAAATTAATCAAAGGAGCCTATCATAGCAGGAGACTGCAACAGCTAATGTGGTGTTGGATGCTGAAAATGACTAAGGAGTATAGAACTCCTTGATATTCTTGTTCCTTTTGGTGCCTCAGTCTATTGTGTACTAAGTATATAGTGAAGAATTGAGGTTATTAAACATTTTTCCCTTCCACTGGAAAAGTCAGAGCTTTAGCTGCCTTATTGTATTGTGCCTAGCAGAAAGAATTAAAGCTTTAAAATTGAGCAAATCAGTTGCACTTTTGATTGGCAAATTGTATCTTGGGAGAGAAGTCCTCTCATACTTCTCATTTTGTCTTCTCTACCTTCATTCCTCTGATGACACATATGCCTCATAAATACACATAGTTTAAAGACAATAAATACTCAATAAATAAGAAATTCACATTACTTTGAGTTGTCTATAGAACTAAAATGATATTATTATTTATTTATTCACCAATAAATATTTATTGTGGTTACTTTTCTAACCACTAGGATATAGTGGTGAATAACATCAAGGCCCTTACAATGAAATGAAATTGAAGACATAAATATAAGAAATGATAATTTCAGAAATAATTCAGTTTTGTAAAAGAAGTTAAACAGGACAATGTGATATGGAAAACAGGATGAGACAAGAGAGAAACGGACAGGTTGGATCTTCTCTTCAAAGAAAACACCAATAATACCAAAAGATAGAAACTATACAGGCTATATTCTTGACTACTAAAAGTTAATGACAACAACAAACTGAATTAAAGTTAAGGAAAAAAATTCTCTTAAGCCATTAAGATAACTGTAAGGACACTTAGGAAAATCAAAATTGTCATTATAGAATGCAAGAAAGTAATGAAAATAAGCTCACTTAAAAGATGCTGCCAAAACTGTATTCAGAGGAATATTTATGACGTTTAAAGCTTAGCTACTTAAAAGAAAGAAGGAAAAAATTAAAAACTTTGTTCTTCAGCTTACATAAGAAAACAATGCCAAGGTAATTAAATGGGAGAAAAAGATGGTTTTTCAACAAAAGCGTTGGGTTAAAAAAAAAGATTCTGATTCACATTTTGTTCAATAGCTAAAAATAACTTAAAGTGGGTCATAGACTTAAAAATAAAACCTAAAACCACAAACTTATGAAAAAAATAAAATAGCTTCGCAGGTATGAACAGAAACAAAAACTTATTATACTGTAAAACTTAAATATGTGCAGTTTATTGTATGTCAATTTTACCACAGTAAAGCTATGAGAAAACACTTTAGAGTAGACAAATGGAAAAAGAAACAGAATGTTATGTAAAAATATTCTAAAGAGCATTGTATCTAAATGTATTACATTATATATAGATTTATTAGAAGTAGAAAATTAATGCTCAAGTAAAACCTGGCTTAATATTTCTGAAATGGCCAAAAGTAGAAAAAATAGAAAATGATTTCTAAAAAGACAATATATCAACTCAAATAAGGTTGAATTCTCTTAATCTATACTTCAGTATAAACTGGATGAATCTTGATTAGTTTAAGCTAATCATGTTAATTCCATTCCCCTTGATTCTTAATTGGTTTAGGAAAAATAATCAAATAACAGAATACTTAGTAAGACTTGGAAGAGTATCTATTGACAGATTGTGGAAAAATTTTTCTGTCTTTACAGAGGGATTAAAGGAAAAACATTCTCTTTTCTTGTCTTTAGGTTATGTTGTGTGAAGATGTGATGTTTGGAGCTGCTGCAGCCATCTTGTAACTATGAGGGCTAGTTTCAAGGCCAAAGTCAATGAGCTGAGAGTGGCCAACCTAAAAGAAAAGAAACTTGGTCCTTAATGATACTGAAGAACCTTGAAATAAATAATCTTGAAAGGAGCCTTTCTCTATGATCTTGGTATGTGAAATAAATATTTGGTTGTCATTTTGAATTTGTCTTTTTCCTAGGCCAAAACTTTCTAATTGATTAGAAAATATAAATCTCTCCCCTGAACTGAACAGGGCATATAAAATTCTTTTCAACCTAGGCTTAACCTGTACTTCTAGTCTGATTTCCTTCCCTATCCATGTATTCAGCCTCCGTAAGCATCAACCAATTGAATTTTTAACCATTCACAGAAGAACCCTAGGTTCAAAAGATATGTCTATATTTCTTTACCTGGCAAAGTTCTTCTCATTGTTATCTTGAAAACTTCGATATCATATTTTCTGTACAGACTTCTCTAAATGCCCTTAACAATTTTTTTTTTTTTAATTTTAACTCTCTTCTTGCTGCCACAGAAAATTAGTATCTCCTCAGGTACAGAAGTTTTTCCCTTATATTACATCTGTATTGGCATTTGTATTTACCTGAGCTTCATCAGGGCAGAGAAACTGCTTTATGATTCTGTTTTTCCCACTGTATTCATTTGATGTAAATACTAATTATATATAATACAACTGTGAAAAATGAACTGTTGGATGTAGGGTTGATTAGTCTTTAGTGTTATTAGGCTTTCATATAGAGCTCAATAAACTCTTTAGCCAGGCGATAAATGGCAGACAAACTGAAGGCTGTGAAGGTTTAAATTTGTCTAGGCCCCAATAAGAAAAGGAACCATTAGTGATAATTCAGGCAGAAGAAATAGTGACAACGACTGGCTGTTTTAGTTTCTAATCATCATTTCAGCTTATACCTCACAAGAGAGAAATATCAATGGTCTTGTTTAGTGCGAATCTCCTGTATGCTGTCTCTTTGGAAAAATTCAAAACCATCGTATTTTGTTAGTTGATTCCTCCTTCCAACACATTTTGAAATATCAGCAATAACACAGCCAGCATTTCTTTATGTGTCAGAACTGTTCACAGTAAAATTTAAAAGCAAATACTGAAGCTCTGCATTTAATATAGATTATTAGGAAATGTGTCTTATTATCATAATTTTATGAAACAAAACTAAGCATTTCTTGTCATCTTTGCTGAGATGTTTTAGAAGTGGAGATAAATCCAATTTGTTAAAAAAGTTTAGAGAAAATAAAAATTCATAACTTTTAAAACTACATAGGAGAGAGAAAGCAGGGACGATAACAGTTGGCTGTTGTTTTGATCATTAAATGCTCCTTTGAGGATTTTGTCATTTTGGAGAGGAAAGTCATTTCAAGTCTGTGAACATCAGATTCAATTTCTCTGTGTCTAAAGTGAGGAGAATTATATGGATGACTTCTAAGACCTTTTAAGATCTGACCTTTGATGGGAGACTCACATTTTCTCTCTTCTAATGAAGAGACATCTTGCATTTGATCCTCTTCATCTTGATCTTAATTAATTATTAATAGTAAAAATAATAACAAAAATAAAAAATTATATTTTGCTTTATCATTATGGTTAGTTTTAGTAAGTGGCATTAAGATCAAGTTGGGATGGAATAGAGAGTGCAGGGAGAGAAATATAGACTGTAATGTTCAGTCTTAACAGTTTTTCATCTTATGGTTCTAAGAAATTTCAGAATTGTACATAAGATGTCATAGTTATGTATAGTATGGTGACTTTGGGAATTCTAAATGATCAGCGTACTGCTAAAAAATATTTCTCCTCTTGGGGACTTTTCTCATGAAAACAAATCCTTTCCCATAGTGATGTATTTTACATTTGGAATAAACTGCACATTCAGGAATTAGAGAATTACTAATGGGCTTCAGATGCCTTTTCTTACTGTAGTTAAGATGTTGTATTCAACAGTAAATCTTCTAAGAGAGTAATGGAGTAATATTTGTGTTCGGAAGACAAATGATCTAGGTGTGAGTTCCTTTCCTGACATTTCCTCCAGACTTTAACAGTTTTTAACTTTCCTGGGTCACCTCAGAGAACTGAACACATGGGAAATGGGATTGACCTCTACCTTACAGCCTCAGCGTTAATAACCTAGGATGAGATTTGCATTTTAGGGTAAAAATCAGAACCACCTTAGCCATCAAATTGCTTTATCACAGTGTTTGCAGCAAGTGAAAGATTTACATGGCATTTCAACTGCAAGTTAGAAAGATCAAGATGATTGAAATATTATTTAAATTCAGAAATGATTAAAAACAGTAAATGACATTCTTTATTCAGTATGTCAGGTAACTTACAAAAGCTGTCATGAGGCAACATGGAAAAAGCATTCGTCTAGGAGTTAAAAAGCCTGAGCTTTCCTATAGGCCTGGCCTTTACTTCAATAACTAAGGGACTTTGGGCGGTCTGCATGCCTGATTTAGGCACTGGCTCCTGGAATTATAACATAGTTCAAATCTAGTCTCTTCCAGTATTGATATCTCTCCCTTTCCTCTTTGGGGATCATTTTGCATTTGACTCAGAGGGGATGGATATTGATGGAAGGTTCTTCTTATTATTAAAAAAGAATTTTAAAATCAGGAAATTAAATTATCTGAAACAATTATTCCTTGATCACTATGTCCCAGCTACTGTTCTAGGAGTTGAGGATGTATTCTTATCTTCCTGCTTCCGGCTCTTAGTTGGTTTGGGAAAGTAAGGGTGACTGCATAGGAAGTTTGTTTCAAGTCAACTTTCTTTTTTTTTAAGATAGGAAAGCAAAAATCAAAAAATTAGTGATTCAGATATTAATTTTAGGAACGGTGTGGTAGACACATATAGTATTTTGGAAGTGGCAAGGAAGCCATTAAAAATTAACAACAAGGAATCCTTGTAGCTGCTTCACATTTCAGCTCCTGAATCTCTCCTCTCCCTTCATGTTATTATGTGTATCTCTGATCAGAGTTTCCCAAATGTCTAGAAGTCTCACTGAAAAAAGAGTGAAGTGGTTCTCTCTCTCTCTTTCTCTATCATGTGAGAGCACAGCAAGGTGACTGTCTGCCAGCCAAGAAGAGAGCCACTACCAGGAACAGAAGTGGCCAGCACCTTGATTTTGGACTTACCAGCCTCCAGAATTGTGAGAAAATAAAATTCTGTTGTTTAGTTCACACAATCTGTGGTATTTCGTTATGGCAGCCCTTGCTAGGCTCATATAATCTTTTAAAATCTTTTAAATTTTTTCTTTTTTTTTTCTTATTGATTTTTTAGTAGTTCTTTATATAATCTGGGGAATGCTTGATTCTTTTATAAGTATTTTAGATACTAACTCCATGTCTTGTCTATTCACTCTCTTATGGTTAAATTGGATGAATAAAAATTAATAATTTGAATGTAATTTATGTATCTTTCTGTTATGATTAGTTATTTTGGAGTCTCATTTCAGATGTCTCTCTCTACTCTAAGGCCATATTTTTCTATGTTATAATCTATCATTCTGTCCAATATAGTAGCCGTTTGTCACATGTGATTACTGAGTACTTAAAATGTGGCTAATCTGAATTGAGAAGTGCTGTAAGTATAAAGTACACATTCAAACACTTAGAATGAGAAATAACTATGACATATATCATCAATAATATTTTATATTGATTACATGTAGAAATAATATTTTGAATATATTATGTATATATATTATTTATATGTGTACATATGTACATGCATAATATGTTATGTGTATATAAGCCTGCAGGTGAATTTACCCACAATGGTTTGCATTTCTTTCCACTCATTTTTGTATAATTTGATTTTTTTTCTAAGACTCTATTTCTGGTAAAATTTTTTATGTTACTTAAAAGAAAGTATAGTCCATATATAAAACTCATGGAATTATGAAAACTATGAAATTACATTCGGTGTTAGGTTGTGCTCTCAGGATGCAGAGTCTGAGATGGCAAGTGACTTATCGAGGGATCACTGGAGCATGAAGCGCATCTCAGAGATTACCTCGCTGTGAGGACAGGAGACTGGACTTGTGCACCCTGCATGGGTTGGTTGTTGTCCACAAGTTTCCTATAGGCACAGGAGGTGGGGCTGTGGTGTGTAACTCTCTGGGTAACTGCTCTCATCAGTTGAGGACAAGGCTTCAGAGAAGGAAACAGCTGTAAACTGTTAACAGACAACACTCCCAGCTACTGTGGGATGGGCAAAGGGCTTTGCTGAGAACCAACAGTATTTTCTGCATATGCAATAGTTGCAAGTATCAATCAAAAAGAAGATGTAGTTTCTCTTTATATTTCTAGTAACTGGAACTTAAATAGAGCCGCCTTTTCAATTCAAGTAAGTGAGCAACTTATAGGATGGTTATAGAAGACTGTTATATTTGAAAGAAGTTACCTGACAAAACAAAAATCCTCTGCTTAATAGCCGTGCTTCCCATGACGTGAGTTAATTTTATGTTTCGCAGAAAATAAGTACCATGCACACAACCTGTATCTAGAGGTGTTTATCAAGAATATAACTAACTTCTTCCCAGAGTAGTATAGTCTGCTAATTGTCCACCAGAGCTCCTTTTATATTCAAACCCCAAAACTTTGAGCTGTAATGGAGGTTATCAATCTAGAAGCAGAAGCCAATGTAAAAAGCGTTAATAGGAAAAGCAACAGCTGTTTCAAAGAGTGCTTCATATGCCATTTTACGTATGGTGTGAACTACTCCTGAGACTGAAAGGAATTGCGAATATAGAAAAATTTAGTAACACAGCCAATCAAAATTCAAATACAAATTTCAACTTAATTATTTTTAGCAGTCAACGATCAACATTATTCTGGGTTTGATGGAGGACCGGAATAAAGAAAGCTCTTAGTGGATCTTGCAGACTTCTTTCTACCTTTATTACAAAATCCATGTACCAAATTACCTGTTTATTTTAGAGAGCTTTTTGTTTTTTAATGACGTATCCTGGGTCCTAATATGTACAGTAAATATCCACTTATAGCTAAGCTGTGTTTAACTTCCTTATTTCAAAATATAATAATGATAAAATGTGTTCAGAGGAGAGAAAATTTATTTATTGCCATAACACACAGATATTTTATTCTTAAGGAAAGATGTGAAGTTGTGTTTTAAGAGTCTCATGACCTAGAGTCTTGTCTTAAAATAAGGATTTGATTAAATAGACTTGGTTACCTGATTTTTTTTTAAACCAGGAATTAATTTTTTTATAGATTGTTGTAGACAAAAATTACAAATGTAGGAGTCATGCAAATTTATTGCTCAGCTCTCTGGCTGCAGGGAGCATAATGCACTGATGTCTTTATCTGCTGCCCCAACGGATCAACACTGCGTATGTTCTGAGGCCACACTTGTGATCTGCTCTTTGCAAGTGACTGAGCATGATGAAGGTACTACAGCAAAACCATTTTTTCAAGATGCCACACTCTTTCTTTATGTTCTGATTCAGGAACTCCCACTGGCTTGGCTCAGCCTTTCTTGTTGCTGTGCTGCTATCTGCGACTCCTGTCTGTCTTCTTTACTTCCCTCTCTTCTTCCATAGGAGCCACGGTCTGAAGGCTCCCTCTACTTTCTCCTGATTTCTCTCCCAATAAAGCTCTTGCATGTAGAGTAGTCTCTTATTGGTATGTGCTTCTCAGTGAACCTAAACTAACACAAGTGAGAGTAGTCTAACAACACAGATGGTAGGATGAGGATACGGGACTAGCTCTCTAAGCACTTAGTAGGCAAAGAAGATACCATTCTGAGCAGAACATCCCTGATACAATTCGGTGGCCCAATTGCTAAATATTCTAGCAGTGGTAACCTGGGAAAACATATTGGTGCAGGGAAAGCCCTTGCCGATGTGTGATGATTCAAACTCTTGAGATATGGGGGGAACAATGTTTACGATGATGACAGCATTGGCTTGTTAGTACTAAGTTGTCTTGCCATCTGCAGAGGGATGATGAGAAACTGAGAGCTATTAAAAGCTAAATGCGACAACTAGGGTGTCTCTTCTGTAGTTTACAAAGAGTCTTGTATCTTCTGAGTAGAAGAGCAGAGACAGCTGTACAACAAAATGAAGATTTGACAGCCGCAGAGCTCTAGAGCATTTTAATGCGTATCATTTAATATGGTCTGTTATGCTAAGTTCAGCATTCTGGATTAGAAACCTGGAACTCTGAAACATAGGATGGAGCATACAGGTTGATATTCCCAAGGAAGTTGCTCTTAAGATCCTCTGGAATCTTCAGAGGTTAAGAAATTTGTCCACTCTACCCTAGAAGGTCTCATCCATGTAAGGTAAGATGTCTCCACCTCAGGAACTATTTCTAGTTCCTTTCCTGGCTTCCAGGATATTTAAGGTTAAGTCCCAGCAAATCCCAGCTGCCAAGATTGATAAGGGAAAGACTATACAGTGAAGGCATCATCAGACTTAGTTATAAGGTACCGAACAGGAGTCAGGGGAGTATGCCTGGGACTGGATTTTCAGGATGCTTTATCAAAGAGCTGGAATGTAAGATAGAACAAGCAGGAATTCATTTCCTTGGGGTACTCTTTCTGGACAAGGAATTTAAATCACTGGCCAAAATCACAGGGAATGTGACAAACTCACTGCTCAGGTAGTTCTTAGAAGCTTAGAAGAATTGAAGGCCAATCCTGAGTCCTCAATCTGACGTGGTTCTAAAAGGACACTAATAGGTCACTTGTTAGCAATTAACTACGTTAGGCCACTTTGTCTTGGAATGACCAGAAGTTTGCCTTTATAGGAATATTCTGGGTATGAATTAGCATTTCTTGCCTGCAGAGCCTCAGCTAGCTCTGCCCTCTTGGGGCTATGGAGTATTCCAGCCGACATAGCATCTGACTAGGGGACTTGCCACCTAGTGAAGAAGTGGTGGGGTAGGTCCACGGGATACACAGGCTGTACTGCACATATTGCACCACAGTGAAGCAGCTGTCATCACAGAATGCTGGGACACACTTCCAAAGGCATCGTTTCAGAGGCAGAATGGGTAGCATCTTTCAGAATACAATACATACATCATGCCAGAGACCTCTATACAATGCTGTGTTCCCAGTAAGAATACACGGGTCTTACAACAAAGAAGTTGAGATGGGAGGGGCCCTGCATGCCACCATTTATAATGGACCACTGGAGACTTTGTGCTTCTTGTTCCTGTGACTCCAGACTCTACAAAGTTGGAGGCTTGGTCCCCAGAGGAAGCTTACTCTTGCTAGGGGACACAGGAAGTTTTCATCTGCTGTCAGGGCATTTGGACTCTGTGCCCAAGGACCAGAGGTAAGGAGTCACCATCAGAGCAGAGGTTAACTGCTCTGATCCGTGGGAGGACATAGGGTGCTTTTATAGAATGGGGCAAAAAGAAATGCGTGTGGCACTTAGATGATCATTGGGCACTTCTTTAAATTCCCTTGGCTTATTGGAACCATGAATGGACAGATTTCATCAGTGTGACCTAAGAAAAGCATGGCTACTGAGGGCTCACATCCCTCAGAAGGAGGTTTTAAGTCACATGACCAGGCAAGCCACTGAAACCTCCTGAGATAATAGATAAAGATGCAGGGAATTTAGAACGGAAAGTGGAGGAGGGTGAGGAGCACTACCAGATGTGACCATGACGAACTACAAGGATGAAGTTCTGGTTCATTTCACTAATCTTCCTCTTTTAAGCTTTTCTTCAGAGAGAGCAACCCACAGGGACCGTAGGAGACTGTTCCCAAAGTCTTCGTGAAGTGGATCTGAAAGGCACAGAGGTGGACTGTTGCTCCTGTGGAAGCATGCTGCGGAGGCCTTCTGCTGCGGGGAACACAACCGACAGATGGCTCGTGCTGCTGTCCCCCGAATCTACCACTGTGTTTGTGCTGAGACCGTGCTGGCTGCTCCTACTTAGTGACTGAGCATAGCAGAGGTTTTAAGGCTGGTTCATTCTAGTGCGGTATTGGAAAACTGATATGGGTAACGTATGACAAAACATTTAATCACACACACACACACACACACACACACACACACACACACACACGATAGAAACATCTCAGTTTCTATCATTTTTGTCATAAGAGCTTTTAATATCAAGAAACTTCAGTTTCTTGGTTTAGGGATTGAGATCATCATTTCACAATATATACAAAGAATTCAATTCTTATGTTAGTTATGTCATTATGTTACTATTATGTATTGAATCACCTAAAACTAAAATAATGTTATATGTCAATTATATCTCAATTAAAAAAAAAACAGCCCTCAGGAATGTAACAAAAATGAGCAGAGACATGAAAATTGAGATACAAATAGCTAATAAATATATATGAAATATATTTTTTCATAATCAAAAGGATATTAAAGAACTATCCCATGATTAAAAGAATCATAAAAGCAATGAGATATTATTTTCTTACCTTTCAAATTTGCAAAAATTGGTTGTTAATCCAGTGCTTTTGAGGATGTTAGAATGAGGGTAAGCTCACATGCTATTCTGGGGAGTTAATTGTTATTTAATTGCTGAAAATTTGAGGGAGGACAATTTCTACTATTTGTCCAAATTTTAAATGACATTTTCTTTGACCCAATACTTTTATGGCTAGAAAGCGTTCATGGTTGCATAAGTATAAGGGCATGGAACTTCACAGTTGTTCGCAACAGTAAAAACTTTCTGGGGGCTAATACTTATTGAGTGCTTACTTTGTGTCGATCACTTTACACACATTAGCTTATTTAATCTCCACAGCAATCCTATGAGGTAGGTAGTTTTTTTTATTCCATTTTACAGATGAGGACACTAAGGTACAGAGAGGTAAAGTCACTCTTTCGAGGTTTAGTAAGTGGTGGACATGGAACTGAACCCACTATCCATGCTCTTAACTACCATCCACATTACTTCTTGATAAATTGTGGCACAGATTCACACCTGCTTAGCCACAATTTTGAAATTCACCCCGGATAACTGAGAGCTCTGATTAGAGCACACTTAATGGAAAATCTGACCTAACTAAATTCAAATGGCAGCAAAACCTGAAACAAACTGACATGAAGCTATTTATAGTTAGTATTTATACCATTTAGTGACATATTAGTTACTGTTTCACTCCAGAAATATTAATGTATTTGATTACAGGGTGATGTTCCATACCCCGCTGGGGATGTTTCATAATATATGGCACATACAGTGTATACGGAAAAATGAGGCAGATACTTAGGAGACTAAATCAGTAGTGATGGAGAAACAAGAAGGGGTGAAGGAAGGGAGGCTTGAACAGGGACTTACGAATTAATAACTTGCAAACCTGTATGGATTGAGGGGATTCAGAACGAATCACCTCAAGATGTGCTATGTGGATTGTTTGAATTAAAAGCAAGTTTATCTGTGGGCTTAAAGGAAACTTCTATACCTCCGTTAACTATCTAGAAGAAGTTGAATTAGGGGAGTTGTCCATAATAAGAGACTATCAGAGATAACCTTTTTGGAATCACCTATATAGCAGAGCAAACCACTGACTACTAAACATGTGCTCTCCCTGCAATGACCTTCCGAAGCCCTGTGGTGCATTGCCTCACTCCTAGCTCAGAATGTCTAATGTACTCATTTTCCTTTTCTGTCTGAATCTCTTATGCATGTGGGATCTCTGAATCTCTTATGCACCTGGGGTTCCCATACATATGTATGTAATTAAATTTGATTGTTTTTCTCTTGTTAATCTGTCTTACGTTTATTTGAATATTAGACCAGCCGAAGGGAACTTGAGGGTAGAGGAAGATTTCTCCCGGCCTCACAGGATCATCGAGCCATTCATTGAAATAAAGAACATTGCGATTAGAGGGTTTTGGAGGAAGCATGAGTTCAGTTTGATGTGCTTTTGAGATGTTGACAGAGGATACCAGGTAGGCAGCTGGGTATGTTGGTGTGAAAGTCAAGAACAGCTCTCTGCTGGAGGGTGAAGTTTGTGTTTTGGAAATAGGAAGTGTAAAATGTTGTTGACATATCAAGTGAGACAGAACTGGTTTAGTCATTTATAGATTATTGATAACTTTAGTATAAGCTGTTTCTGTGGAATGTTGCTGAGAATCTGAGCTAAGTGAGTGGCAGGGTAGAAATGGAAATAAAAAATACAGGCGACACTTTTGAGACATTTAGCTCTTTAGGGTGGAGAGGACAAAGTGGTATATGGAAGAGGCGAAGAAGATACAGGGAAGATTATTGGGACCAAAGTGTGCTGGAGAGCATAAGATGGAAAAAGCATAATCTATATGCATATTTTATGCATAAATGGGGTGAGCTAAGATCTAGAATGCTAGTGGAGAGATGGGCTAGGGAAGAGGAACAGGTGTCCACGTGTTTTAGGCAGAAAGGAGGACTGCACATGTGCAGATTCCATGCACACAGTCTCGAATTAAGGAGATGAGATTTCATCAGATGGTTTCAAGTTAGCGCCTCATGTTATGAGTGCCGGTGGGGGATGCACATGTAGGTTTCATGAGAGAAGAGATTCGTTAATTGTGGCAGATCATTGGAGAGACCAGCAGGACATTGCCATGCAGTTTCGAGAGTGTTGAGAATAGAGTTAAAGGCTTATTTTGGGAGCAGGTTGCAGCATTTTCTCTAGCAAGGCTTTCACCTACTAAGGCTGCTTGGGTATAGGAGTAGAAACTTCCCCTATGGACAGGGCTATGGCCTTTCAGTAGACCGCTCCACATTTGAAGAAAATTGGCTGCTGTCCCCCCAAAAAGTATGGTCGCCCATTTCTAAATAATTATTGTAGCCAAAATACTAAAACAGAAGAGTGTAGAGTTTAAACCAAGTTTGAGCTCAGAGTCAAATACTCTTGATTAGAGAGCCACCTCTGCATTTATCTAGCTGAGTGTCCTTGGGCAAATTATTTCACCTTCCTGTGGCTCAATTGCCTCATTTCTTAAAATGGATTAATTAATGGGCACATTTAGAATAGAATAATGCTTGCACAGAAGAGTGCTCAAAAGATGTGAGACCCTGCCCAAACCCTAATGGCTAACAAGCAAAGGAATGAATAAACTGGGCAGTGTGGCTTCCAAGTCTGGGCTCACATGTTATCTGCTGTTGTTTAAATTTATAAATACCATCTAAAGAAATAGGGCTTTTTGAAGTGTGCTCTTATATTTGCAGTTTGTTTACTAAAAGTCAGTGAAGAATAAGTACTTTATAACATATGTTCTGTTGAGATTGTTCTGGGTGATTTAGTGGATTGACATTTCTGTAAGAACATGCTACAACTGGACCCCTCACAATGTGGTGGCATTGAGACAGAGAGAAGGTGGGATGGAGGAAAGCAAGCTCCTTCGTGTCTGTGTTTTTCTTATAAGGGCGCTAATTCCATTCATTAGAAGTTCACCCTCATGACCCGGTTTCCTCCCGTAGGCCCCGCCTCCTCGTACTATCATACTGGGGGTTAGGATTTAAACATGTGAATTTGAAGGGGAACACAAAGATTTAGTCCATGACACTTCTGTATATTATTTGTGAATTAAAAAAAAAAATTGTTAAATGGATAGCTCATTTCATGAGAAATGGAACATACCAAGAATAGTCGTGTCAGGGTTCTCTGTATTCTTTATTCCATGTGGCCTTCAGTATTAGTGTTGATTGAGTGGTTTCTTTGTTGCTCTTAACTTTTTTTCTATATAGGTGTTATTAGCTCTTTCTGTGCCTTTGCTTCACTGTTTTCCCCAAAGAGTATTTTCTGATATTTCTTCTCTACTTCCCCCATCAACACACACACAGTTTTTGGTATTTATGCATATTGCTAATTAATCTTTGAACTTTTAACCTGATTTTTGAAGATCTGTTTTTCCCTGTAAGATAATTGCCTGCTTTTTAAATGTTGATATTGAATGATAAAACCTTGGTTTCCTAAAATACTCAATGAATGAGTCATTCTTTTCTACTTACAAAAGTCTTTTACAGGCATCTAGTAAACACTTTGAATATCTCATGTTCTGTGTTTTAATCATTTTGAACAAAATGTATCATTAGTTTTATTTATTTATAAAAGCTTATTTCAGTTTGCCATAAAAACAACCTGATCTCCACCAGTATTATAAAGATTCTGATTATTTCTTGGTAATTTGTTACATTAATACAATCTTCAAATTGAAATATATAAATTTATTTTTTGAAAATGGTGACAAACTTATCTCTTGAGAGAAAGTCATTATTTGACTTGGGATAAACACCGTAATTATATTTTCCTCACCCTTATTTTATTCCACAACTCATAAGCCATGTTTACATCTAGAAACATGTTTCTTTAGGATGTGATATTTTATTTTGTTATGTATCAGAAACAATTTAAAATATACCTTTAGTGCAACAAGAATGGTATTATTCATTTAATATCAGTATTTGAATCTAATGAAAATGCATTCGATTTAAAATCATTTGGCTTTTAGACTTTGCTACTCTGTGCCTAGTTTCAGTCAAGTCTCCTACCACTCACCCTCCTCCTTCCCACCAAAAGACTAGGATTAGAACCAGTTTGTTTAAAAGCTATTGAGAAACAAGATTTCATGTTAATGTTCGGTGCTGTGCCCCGTATGTTCAAAACTCTATAGTCATGAAAATCAGCATTATCATTAATGTCTTAAAACCAATAATTTGAGGAAAGAACAACCTTTAATTTTAAAATAAAAGTGAATCAGCACTAAAAATGTTGCTGCTGCCAGCATTCTTGTACATGAGAATATTTTCAACGTATTTTTTAAAACTATAAGTTATGAAAAACTGTATTCAGAAGAAATGATAAAGAAAACAAAGAAAGAAAAAAAGAACATTTGTGATGTTGTGATGATGTGCTACTGAAAGGGTCACAAAGATGTAGTAATGGGTTAAGGTTAAGAGCCTACATGCTAATGGCCATGTCTCGCTTCTGGACACCTGCTTGCTTGAAAAGTTATTGTTTGACTATTACTCCTGGAAACCTAACAGTTGCCCATGGGAACCTAACAGTTACCCATGGGAACCTAACATTTTAACACTACGCTTTCTGCTTCTGTACCCCCGCTTACACAACCCACCTTTAGGTTGACAGGTAGAGAATAGAAGAAATATTAAACCTTTGTGATTTAGACAGAATGAAGAATGAGATTTTGGGTTTAAAACCCTTGTATCTTTATGTTTCGGGGCTGCTCCTTTGAAAGGACAGCCGCCGGCTAATAAACTGCCTCTAATATCAGAGCACTCAGGTTGAGTCTGGTTATTTCGGTCACAACAATGTCATTGTAAGATAAACATAGGTGAAATTTGCATATTTTGCCATTTCAAAAATTGCTTTTGCTCTAATGAAAAGGACATACTTTTATTACCTTTACTTACTATTATGAACAAAATTGATTATTTTCTGGTGACTATCTAAATCATCATAAAGTAATTTATTGAGTTTCCTTAGCATGTAGTGTTCTCCTTGGTGTTATATTTAGGGAAGTAAGTGGGTTTTAATTATTACAGGAAATATTTAAATATTTATTTCACATGGGGAGATTATACTTTTTCTAATACAATGATAATAAATATTTGTTTTTGTGAGTAGTGTAAAATATAGCACTAAATACATAGGTTTCTACTTTAGAAAACTTTATCTTAAGAATGGAGGATAAATCTAAATAGTGGACATATTTTTCTGAGTTTACTAAATCCTTTCTAATTTCCACAACTGTTTCTGGCATCACTAATCACCTCTTCATTCTGGAATCCTGAGAGTCTCCTGAATTTGATTAAAATAACCTTTGTATTTATCTTTTTATGTCCTTTTAGTTGGTCCTCTTCCTTTTATGCTTTAAACTCACCTCCTCCCAGAAATACTCTTTGGACTTCTCTAATTTTATTTATTTTGCACATTTATCCTCAGTGATTGTTATAGCATAAATTCCATAGCTTTAAGCTCTACTCAACTACAAAAAGAGCATTTTATAGAGTCTTGAATATTTTAAATAAAAAATTATAAAGAATTTATATGTATCTGTGGTAGATGGTGGGTAAATAAAGATGAAAATGGTACAGTCCTGCTCATTATTATCTCAGAGCCTAGAGAGAAAGACAGTTGTGGAAACAAACATTCTCCTATAGTGTTTTAAAAGGGCTAAATTATGAATACCGAAAAATGCCATAATGGAACAGAGGAGCGAGTCAACAATTCCACTTTTATAGGAAAGGCAACTTGAATCAGAAATGCACCCCCAGCTAGCTTCCATCAAGGCAAGCGTTTCCACTGACCCACTGGCTACTCATACCCACGAGTTACAAATAGACACATTTTGCTTCATATGACCTTATTATGAACATGTTTGTTGTATGTGTGTGTGTGTGTGTGTGTGTGTGTGTGTGTGTTTATGTGAGCACGTGCATGTGCACATGCAGTAGGTAGGGAGGGTTGGTGTTTCAACTGCAAATGTGGACAGATGGTGAGCACGCCTGGTACTTAAATAGGAAATTTGGGTGTTAGATGGATTGTGAGCTAAGTGACAAAGAAAATTAAAGCAGAAGATCTGGGCTGCTAAATGCTCCAAGGGATTCCCTGTGAGCTTAGGAAATTTCTCCCTGAGGGCGATCTTCAAACTGATTTACCCTCCCTCACTTTCTGTTTTTCTATTTTGCCTTTTTACTCTTTAATTAATCCTTTAATTTTCACATTGTTTTGGTTGTGTTAAACATTGGTCTCCTTCATTTAAAAATATTATTTTGACAACTCATAATTTTTTAATTTTTTTCAAAAATTAATTATTATTAATCATTTTAATCAATATTTTTTATTGGCTTTATGTCATTTCTATTCACATTCTGTTTTATGAGTGCTATTCCTTGCTTTTTCTTGGTGAGACCTCTAGAACAAAACATTTCTTACTTATTTTTCCATTATTTTTACTTCATTTGGACAGAATTCTTCTACATATATGTTATTTGTGGATACACACACACACATATACACACATGCACAAACGATAGCACCAAAAGTTAATGGGAAATGGATGCATTATATAGAAACTGTCTAACTGTATGTAAAAAAATAAAACTTCATTTCTACCAGGCACAGGAGACATCTATTTTAATCAAACCCGATAGTAAAAGGTAAAACAATAACAGTTAATAGAACAAAAACAGTTCCCTACATTATAAGAAAACTTCTCATGTTTTCAAAGTGTAAACCATAAAGCATTTGGTGAATTAAAATTATGTCTAAATAAAATATTTCTTTTCAAAAAGGGATACTATGGACAAAGTTAATAGATAAATGACACAATGGGAGAAGACATCTGTAATGTTTAAACCCATAAAGGTTTTCAGATTTCTTAGTAATTTAAAATCTCCTATCTTAAAAAATTCTATGTATTTTAATAAATACTTTAAGACTGAATTTTATTCTCTTACTATATGTGTACATTGTTTTATAATTTGAAAAATGATTACTGTACATAAGGTGTATAAATGTATAATACTAGTGGAGAAAACATACATTGCGTTCTTAAGACGTTGTTCAAGAATTATCTCCATCAGAACCCAATTAATTGGTTTGAAATGCAGATTCCTAATTCCATACTAGCTCTATTTAAACACACTCTGGGGTTGAGTGATTCTTTTTCACAGAGTAGGAAGTGAAAATAGTTCTTTTTCACTCAGTGAGGGAATAGGATTAGTTTCTTCCTCGCAATCTTCATAGGGATCCACAATTCCTTTAAAGGTTGATTCTGCAATTTGTTTTCCAGAAATTCTTACCATGCTTTGGCTAGTGACATTTATTTAGATGGTGATTTAATTTTAATTCTTTCTGTATAGGAGATACAAATGGTTTAATGGACTTGTGTTTCCTTTGAATAGGTTGAATTGTTTAATTTTTAGGTGAGTAGCTATATGTTTTAAATCCTATATGCTGAACAAATTGCTCCTTTTTCTTACAATATGCTCTACCATAAATGATATTGATGGTGGAAACATAAGCAGAAAAGTGAATGCAGTTAGAAGATAAAAAATCAGAAATTTGGGGGAATAAAGATGATCATTTTCCCACAATGAGCCTTCATATCTTGGAAGTTCTAAGTTTCCACTTCTTAAGGATAGATACCTCTCATTTATGTTAAAATTTGAAGAGTTGAAATGAGCTTTTAGTGCATTGCCAAAATCATGCTACCATCTTGGTAGCTCCTTTGTGAACACAAGTGATGGTGATCAGTGTTGATTTTAAATGATTAGTGAAGATTAAAGGTAGTCAAACTTTTTTCTGTAAAGGGACAGAAATAAATATTCTAAATTTTGTAGGGGATATGCTCTCTGTCTCATCTAATCAACTCTACCTTTGTAGTATAAAAGCAGCCTCAGATAGTACACTGACAGTGGGTAGGGCTGTGTTTTGATAAAACTTTATTTACAAGAATAGATTATAGATTTGACTCACAGGCAGTAGTTTCCAGACTTCTGGCTCAGATATATACACACTAGCTTATGTTCGGTTGTGGGAGATCAAGACTGGTTATTGTCCCTTTAAGATCAAAAGTCAGAAGCTTATTTTGCTTGCAGAAAAATAAATGTCTTGGGATAGGAACTTATCTATATAAATAAAGTTGTAGTTTATTGAATGGGAATGTTTACAGTGACAAATTAATGCCCTCACAGCATTAAAAAAAAAAAGATAAACTGGTGGGTTTCCACTTCCATGGAGATTTTATATAACACAATGGCCTTTTCACTATGCCATTTTAAGTAATTACCATTAGCACTGAGGCTATTAATTCAATACAATCAAGGAATGTAAAGGTCAGCTAACATCACACAGTATCCATCACTAAAATTTCTCTATATTTTTCCACATTTTATAATTGAATTTTTTTTGTCAGGCTTTTCAATATTATTTTAAGATTTGGCTGTCCCTACCAAAATAAAATGAGATTATTAACAAGAAATAGCATTCATTCACATTAAAATTTCCATTTAATCTATTTTTCCTGTTACATTAAGCAGAAGAGGCTTTCATTTATTTTCAATGTACCCTTGCTTGGTATGGGTGAATGGAAGGGACATCACTTATTGATCTCAGTCAGATTTAATGAGCAGCAGTTACTTGTTACCTTGTGTCCTTTTTGTTGCCTTTCTTCCCTTGCCCACTGACCCAAATAACTGTTAAAATGGACTTGCTTTGTACATTTATCATGTCCTTAACTGATCTGACTGTGTTTGAAAATCAGGCATTTTGAGCTTGCAGACCTTACTTGCACATGTCAGTCTATACATATAATGTTACTTTTAAAACACGTTCACTCTGTCACTCTCTGGTTCCTTAATAAGTGAAGTAAAATTGGAAATTAATTTCCTCATATAATATATAACATCAAAAAAGTAAACAAATTAAGAACTTAATAGGGAAATACTTTAAAAATTGCTAAGGAGATAGACTTATTATAAAGTCCCCAATTTAAAAGCATTTTCTAAAGATCTCAGTTTGTCTCCATAAAGTCTATGCTTAAAGCATCTCAGAAGAATGGGTACTAATCTTATGGAATTTCTTGGGGACTAGATGCTACAATCTTTCTGGATTTTATCATGTCACTAACATCTGAGGAGTCATGTACATAGTGTGTCACAGTATACTGACAGAAAAGTGGTTGATATTTTTGCTGTCATCATTCTAGTGCCTGTAGTTCACATAATAACAAAGCATATCTATCCCACTTCACAATCCTTATAAAATTTTACCATTCATTTCACAATTCTTATTCTCTCTTTTCATTCTCTTTTTTTCTCCTCTCCATTCTTATTGCTGGAGTTTAATTATTCATTATCTATCTAACTGGATTTATCTGCTGACTGATTATTATAACATCAGCCTTGACTTGCATAGTTCTCCCTTTGCACTATTAGCAAAATGACTTCTTTGTACTTGCAAAAATGATTATGTCACTTTTCTGTTCAAAATTCTTCAAGGACTCCAAATAGTTTATAGAAAGAAAATTTTAAATTCTAATCATGTTATCTTAGTCTAGCTTTATTGGAAAATGGAGCCTAAGACAAAGACCTTCATGGGTGTGGTTAATCTAGGAAGTGATTTCAGGGAGCCTGAAACTTCTCTGAGCAGATATAACCTCTGCTTTTTCTGGGCAGAAGCCTTAGGAGCTGGTGTTTCTGTCTTTCTCTTTCCCCTGCCGTGGTGATTGGCAACATATCAAATGGCAGCCTGATGGAACAGAACCTTTACTAGCGACTGAGTTTTTAAAGTTGTTTGTTATTGCTGCATATCTAGCTAATGAATATCCTTACTGACACAGATGTCATAAAAGACACAAGCTTTATATTTTTTCTGTTTTGCTATCTTCTGTTTTTAGCCTGTACTTGTCACCTTGTGTTTTCAAGGTGGCTGCTGTAGCTCCAGGAACCATCTCGACATTCAAGCAGAAAAAAGCAGAACAGAGAAGTAGTATCAGGTGTATCATTATTTTATACTGAGAATGCAAAAGATCTTCTGAGAAGCTTTTCAGAAGACTTCCTGTTATGTCTCCTTGGCCAAGAAGATTGGGTTAAATGGCCTCTGCCAACTTTGAGAGAAGTTGTGGAAATGGGCACAATGTCACCCCTGGATATTGGGAAGAAGTGGAGAAATGATGTTGAGAAGGCAACTGACAATGCACGTCATCAGGACACAATCACCATGGGACAATTCCTTTGTCCAAATTAAAAAGAGAACTCTAAATATTGAACACCAATACTGAATACCAAACTCCAGCTGGACTAACTCAAAATCTCCATTTCACGTCAATAATAAACTATAGAAAACTACCTCTGGGGTAGTTCTCTCCACCACTCTGTATGCCAACCCATGAATTTTAGGAGCTAAAGCACATTTCCCGGGTTGTTATTATGCAGTTATATGGGCTTCAGTTAAAACAGAAAAGCTGGCTGTGGCACGATGCATTGGTTCTGTCATTTCTTCTTGTCACTTCTCATACACGAGGCGCTTCATTTTGCTATGAAAAGGAATCAGATTGATCTGCTTGTGATATTGTTCCACAAAACAAGTGTTAAAGGGACTTACAGATTCCTTTGAACACTTAAGGAATTATGACTTTAATTATTATACAAGTCTTATTGATATTTTGGAGACGTAAAACTGGTGGTATGTTTCAATATAGGGTTGCTGAGATGTTTTCCGTATTCATGGAAAATCAAATTTTCCACTTTGGGGAAATCATATGGATTACCCTTGTCCTTCTTCTTCTTTTTAAAATAAATGTCTTTAAAATGGCATGCCCTTTTTTTTTTTTTTAGAAGAGTTCCATTTTTAATTTGGATTTCTTGATGTACATTATACAAAATCAGTGCCACTTTTTATATTTTAAAATTCTCCCTTGATGGTATAATATGTTCAGCATATGTACGGGGGTGGTGGCTGAGAAGATAGGCATTTCAGCAACAGTTTTTCCTAAACTTGAAGGCTGTTCTTTGATTTGGTTTGAAAATATAGTCACTAGTCATTTTTTTAAGTTCCTTGAAGATCTTAAATAATATAGAAATGTCATGAGCCTGCTGATGTTTGTAGCTCTGTTTTTTTCCTCGGGAGCTAACTGATAATGCAAATACGCTCCCCTGATTCTGATAGGTGACAGGCTGGGCTGAAGCTGCTGTTCCCTGCTCTGCTCGGTCTCGAAGGTTATGATATTAGAAGATTTGTTTGTTGTTCACTCGGAAGCAGCTTCACGTCAGCAAGGCATCCCTCAGAGGCTTCAGCGTCCTGAACATCGCGCGTTCTTTCCAGCTTCTCCTTCGGTCTACTGGTTTATCACAGAGGCTTGAAAGGCATTGGTCCCTAGAGAATGTGACCGGAGACTGGGTCTATCAGCGTCCACTCTGAAGCCGGTGAGGTCTATGACCAGGTCTCAGCCCCGGGAATGTGTGAAACTCTTTGGACAGCCATATGAGATTCTTAAAAGAAATTTGGAGTAAAATGCTTTCGTACTAATTACATTGCAACTGATGTTAAAAGTAACAGAATGCCTTTTGAAATGCTTAAAACTCAAAGACTCATCTAATTGCTTAAGGGCAAGATTAAATAATTTAACTATTAAAAGACTTAAAAAAGAGGATTATGGTTTTGTGACACTAGCTCACTTGTTCACTCACTTATTGCATAGTGAGAGGTTAACATTGCCTGCCCTTCCCACCCGCCCCCCCCCCGCCCCAAAATGGTTTGGCCCTTGACTGGCTTCTGAGAGAGAACCTCTAAGCCTTGGAATGTCCTGTTGTTAAAAATGTCTTTGTTTACCGAAGGATCTTGAGCCATGTCAGGTACTCTATGCTGGCAATGCTACCAGCAGCCAATACAACCTTGGACACCAAGGTTCGGGTGACTTTCCCTGCTTTGCAATACCACACATTATTGCTGGGAAGAGTAAGTGCTGCTTGCATGACTACTAGGAGAAGAGCTTGAAAGTCCACGGGGTCTCCCTGGAAGCTGGATCCATGCGCTTCTTCCTTTTGCCGATTTTAATCTGTATTTTTTTTCACTGTATTAAACTGTAATTGTGAGTATAACGGTTTTCTGAGTTCTGTTGAGTCCTCCTGGTGAGTCACTGGACCGCGAGGGTGATCTTGGGATCTCCTGAATTACACTCAGGTTGGCATCCTTTGCTACAGGGAATTTTCTCTGGTCTAAAAATATTTGCAAACAATTCCCACTCCTTTCTCTCCCAGCCCCAGTCCACAATGAAGTCTCTTTTGTTGGACTCAGAAATGCTGAAATTGGATCTTGAATGGTTGTTACACCTGTTTCTCTGTTCCCGCACCTTGAGGGGGAGGTGGTGGCTGGTTTCTGATGCAAGTGCTTCTTTCCTTCATCTGTAGTGAATGTGACCCTCATGCTTTCTATGCTTCATTGCTGCTTCTGTGGTCAGCACGAGGCCGATTTAGGAAGGAGAGTAAGAAAGTTTTTATCCAGCCCCTCTCCTCCTTCCAATCTGACATTTTAGTGCCTCGGCTTCTGTTTTCCTAAGTGACTGAGCTATCTTCTCAAATTACTATAAACTAAAATCTGCTGCTTTTAGCTGAAAATGGTGTAGGACACTTCTTTTTGGAGCATTTTCTTTATGATGAGGGATAGAGAAGTTTGGATTTCTGAAGGAGAGGCAGTAGAAGAAGGATTTAGAGACAAATAATTTTTCAATGCCTGTTCACAGTGGCCCCACAGGGTCATGGGGAAGTTAAGAAAAATGTCCTCTCTGATACAGCCCAATATTTCTCCTGAAAGGAGAGTGTTCAATTGAATTGGGAATAACCTCTCTTCATTTTGGCCATTTCCAATGGTTCTCTTTCAAGCCATATTGATATAGTAGCTTTCTTTGCATCCAGGAGAGAGATCTGAAACATTTTATAATATGTCTTTGAGTAGAATTTTTGGAATCTTTGGCAATTTCACTAGAACCCCCCTGCCTAAGCTTCTTGCATCACATGTTGTTGGTTAGGGTCTTTGCTTCACCCCAGATTTTTGCCTCTATCCAGCTCTTTGAAATTAACCTTTATTTTGACAATTAACCTTTTAGTTGTAGACTCAACTTTTTTTTCACCTTGGATTTTGTTGTTACTTCGTGTACCTCTCTGTAGCTCTCATTATACCTGTTTCATTACATATCTTTTCCTCCAGGGCGGAAGAACCATATCGATAGGATTCAACCTTGTGTTCTTGGTACCTGGCATAGTTCACAAAACATAGTAGTTGCTCAATAATCATTTGTTGAATGAATGAGAGCTAAGCCCCCTTCATTTTCATGCTCTGAATTGCCTCCAAGAATGTCAGTTTAGATTAAAGACTTGGCATCTTCAGTTTCCCAGATTGAGCATTTTGAAAACTTAAGGGATATAATACAAAGGCCTTTTTTTTTAAGCTTGATGAATAAGAATATCAATGAAAGTTTTTTTTTTTTTTCAAACAAGAAGATGGCAAATGGTCAGCAAATCTGGCAGAATATTTGTTTATAAGTCAATACTTATCAGGAAGATCAGAAGCAGAACAGTTGCTACGTACAATATAAAATAAAAATTGGGCCACTAGAGGCAGGGGAGAGGGAAACAGCTTTCTTACAAGTTGTCATTCTTAAATTACCTTCTATTTTGGTTGTGTCTTCACTGAGTGTTCCCACAGTTTTTTAATAGTTCAGTCTCAGCTGTCAGGAACATTTCTGTTAATTTTTCCTGTTCAGCGCCCGTAGGAACCGCTGTGCCTGTTGTTTGCAGATACCGAAGCTGGCTCGCTAATAATGTGACTGAAAATGCCCATCAAATATAGCTGTAAAAATTCCCTTCTGTTTCCTGAAAACCTGGGGGATGTTATAAGATTCATCTGCTGGGATAACAAACCATATTAAAAATTAAATGGAACAACAGACCTATTTGGAGATTATATTTCTTTGTCTACTTTAGTAGATTGGTGTAAATGAAGGGAGGATATGCTGTAATTATCTTTTTGGCTTTATTATTCTTGGTTTCGTGGAGGGAGGATTTGCATGTCATTCTGACAACATAAACTCCACATGGATGATCAGTATAGTAAGACAGACAAAGATTACCCTCAAATCTTTTAGTGAATTTAAATACCTCCTGTTTTCAATCATCTTTTAAATTTTCTCCATGGGGCTTTGTTCATTTGCTATTGCTGCCATAACAGATTAGGACAAATTTAGCAGCAAATGGTAGTCCAACAATTCTACAGGTCAGGAGTCCAGGTGCAAAGTGGCCCAGCTCGATCTCTGATCTGTGTTTCACAAAGCCAAAGGCAAGGTGTTGGCCAAGTGCATTCTTTTTTGTAGGGTTTAGGAATGAATCTGCTTCCAAGCTCATTGGGATTGTTGGAAGGTTTAGTTCCATGGTGCTGTAGAACTGTGGTTCTGTTTCCTTGTTGGTTATTGGCTGGGAGTTCTCAGCTTCTGTAGGCTGCCAGCATTCCCTGGTTTGTAGACCCCCTGTCATTATCCTTCCTGCCAGTAGTGGAGGGAGGGTCAGGTCTTTTATGCTTCGACTCTCCCTGAACTTTCCTTCTGCCCCTTCTCTACTCTGCCATATCTTCTGCAGAATCTCTCTCCTAATTTCAGTGGGAGAAATTTCTCTGCTTTAAAGGGCTCAACTGATTATATGGGGCCCACTTGGATATTCCAGGTTAATCTTATTTTACAGTCTATAACCTGATAACACCTACAAAGTACCTTCACGGCAGTAACTAGGTTAATGTTTGATTGAATACCAGGTGTCAGAAATATGGTGGTGGGGGGACATCTTTAGAACTGTGCCTAATACAGGGAAGGTGAGAGGAGCCCCATGTGGATGGACAGTGGCTGCAGCATCACTGCTGACCACACATGGGATAGAGCATGAGTTAAATAACTCCAAATAACCACTGTGCACTGAGGTCATGCTAGGAAGCAGGCACTTTATACCTGTGACCTAATCATCCTCAAAACAACCCTGAAAATGGGTGCATTGTTACTTTAGCGATGAGAAATGCAGATCTAGAGATAAAGATGTTAGAAAACTTTCCCACAATTATATAATTTTCAAGTCGTTAGAGCAGCTCTTTGAGCCCAGCTCTGAATGTCTTGGGGATCCAAGCAGACAACGTAGGCATAACATCCAGCACATGCTTGAGTGGCAGTGATGGGTTCTTTACCATTTTAATTTCTTTTTTTCCCACCATTTGTCACCAGCCCTCTCCACCTGTCCTATCATCTCTTCTCACTACTGAGTCATTACTCTCACTCTGTAAAAATATAGAAAATGCTACACTAACCCACAAAAAGGAAAAGAAGGAGGTAGGAAATTCCATGTATTAAGAACTTACTATATGTCAAGTACAATGTTACATATTTTTTTATTCTTTTTGTCATTCTTTTAAGTGATACTTAAAGAAGATGGGATGGTGTGTGGAGAAGGAGATAATATTATTCAATGCCCTTCAGGTACTGTGCAAGCATGTTAACAGTTTTGTCACTTAACTTTCCTCATAATCTTGAAAATTAATTTTTTTTATTGTTTTTATTTTAGAGATTAGAAAACAGATTCTGGAAGGAGAAGCCACTTGATCAAGGGTACAAGAATAATAAGTTGATGACTGTTAAATTCCAAACACCATCCTAGAACTTAAACTAATAAAAGTTCCTTTCAAAATAGGAATCTTGGACCAATAAGCTCAAGTGATAATACTTCTATTGTTAAACATTGTATTAATTTTTAAAAAAGCTTTAAATTAACTAATTACTTAATTCAATAAACTTTAATTATTTAAATGCCTACTCTAAGCCAGGTCCTATACTAGGGACACAGTGATGAATGATGCATCATCTTCTGTCAGAAAACTTATTCTCTATTTGGGGAGAGAAAGCTAAACAAGTAATCGGCACAGATGTCTGCAAAGTTCTGAGAGAAAAAAAGAGGAGAACTTTGCCTAAAATAGGAAAAGACTTCACAAAATAAGATGGAATTTGAGCTGGACTTTAAAGATAACTAGAAATTTAAGAAGTCAAGTAGATGCTTGGGAGGAGTCTTTTAGGAAACAGGAAGAATATATACAAAGAGATCAAGTAAAGAAAGTATAAATTTTTCATACAGTGTGTGTGTGTGTGTGTGTGTGTGTGAACCCACTGAAGTTAAAACATGAATTTTATTTTTTAAAATATTCCCAACTTTTTCAGATATCTTTCCCATTGAGTAGCTTGTTTGTTAATATCTCTGATAATATCTTGGAAGCTAAGCAGGGTTGGGCCTGGTTAGTACTTGGATGGGAGACCACCTAGGAATACCAGGTGCTGTAGTCATTAAAAAAGAAAGAAAGAAATAAAAAGTCAGTCCCAATAATACTTTATCTCATAATTGATTTGCAGCTCTTCCCCTGCTGCCTCTTCAGGGCAGTAAACACTAGTGGCAGGTGTCACATTACTCATGCTTTCTTCCCATTTGTTCTTACAGGTCATCCTCCCCAGGAAATCTTTAGGTTGTGGAGAACCTGGGTTTCTGTCTATTCTTTTGGTTATTTTCATCTTTTGGAGGCAAGAGTCATCTAAAGCGAATTTTGTAAATAATTGGTTCAGACCACATTCCCAGTTATCCTTATTCTCCATCTTGTTCTGTGAAGTCTTTCCCATTTCAGGCACAGTTCTCTTCTTCTCTCAGCATTCTGCAGACATTTGCTGCCAATGACTCGGTTAGCTTTCTCTCCCCAAATAGAGAACAAACTTGCTGACAGAAGATGCATCATTCACTATGGTATCCCTAGTACAGGACTTGGCATATAGTAGGCATTTAAAGGATAAATGTCTACTAAATTAAGTAATTAGTTAATTTAATACAGTTATGAATGTATTTCTTAAACCATTAATAAAATATTTAACATTGGAAGTGTTGATAGCTTGAGTCCATAGGCCCGTGATGCCTGCTTTGAAAGGAAACTTTGTCTAAATTCTGGAACGGAGCTTAGAACTTAAAAGAGTACATCAGTCCCCTTCTAACTGCTGTGTCCTTGGGAGTAAACACCGCACACTGTTTTAAGAAGGACAATAGATGTCATGTATATCTCATCAATTGATTTTAAAGGAAATTCTGAAGACTATTTTGAGGAACGCCAGCACCATTACTATAAATGTGGGATTTTTACATGGTGCACTACTTTGAATAAAAACACCATTGAAATGTTTCCAAAAAATAAAGTTACATTTATATCTTGTCATAAACTCCTTCTTTCTGTTTCCATCTTTCTGGGCAGGCTGTCTCAATGTGTGACCTGCTTTCACATGCCCTCCTTCCCTTCTCCTTGATTTAGTGCTCTGCCGTCTCTATCTTGAAATTCCTAATAACTTTATCTTTGGCCTTGTGTTTTGAACTGAAGTTTGATGGAACCATGGAGCCTAAGCGTCCAGGCTTGTGGGCAGGCTGAGAGGTTGGCCTGGTTGCTGGGCACTGGAATACTTCTAGCAGGCGGGTGGAGACAAGCATGAGGCTCTCATGGGGAGGGGTGGCCGGGCAGAACTTGGGCCCAGAATGGCAGCCAAAATGGTGCAGTTGTAGCAGAAGCAGCAGCAGAAGCTGCAGCAGATAGCAGAATAAGTGATGGCAGCAGTGGTGGTACCTGTCACAGGCCCAGGAGAGCAGTGGAGCTCCATGTGGCTGCACTGTGGATTTGCCCATCAGTCCCCAGCTCCAGACCCTTTCCTGGTGGCAGCTGTGCACAAACAAACTCTCTGGCTACAGCACTAGGAGAGCAGCTGTAGGCACTCAGGCAACAAGCTCTGTCAGTAAATTATTGCAAAATAAAAGTATACATGTGGACACTGCCATAAAGCATATCAGAATTATTAAAATTCTCCAAAGTTTAGAATCTCTTGCCTTAAAAAAGTGCTGCAGTATCATAAGGCAAATGGTCACAAGCTAAACATAGAAATTAAGTTTCAAGACTGTGGCATTTTATTGAAAAGAACATTAATTTTATATAAAGCTTCAAATAAACCCATTATTAAGGAAGACAACTTTAATATTTTTGTGGTCGTTACTGAAGATACATCAATAGATTGCATAAAGTGCTGTGAATTCTGTACAAATAATGAAACTACTTTTGTTTTCTAGCACATCCTCCACAAATTACAAAAAGGAATCTGTAAGGAGACATGAAAATGGTATTGTAAACATTTACATTTAAAATTAAATTCAGACTTATGTGAAATTGAATAATTAAATATTTTTAGAAAAATATTTCTCAAAAGATGTATGCACCAAAAATTATCTTTTAAATAATTTATTAGAAATTTAACCCGATTTGCCACAGCTTATAAAATATCTCAGCAGCTTCAGTAACAGTTGCATCAGCAGAAAGATCCTTTTCAAAACTAAAAGTTATTTTTAAAAATTTGTAGTCTTGCATTTTCTGCGAGTGACTTATGTTAGTTTTGGTTTTATCAATTGAAAATGAAGTTGTTAAAAATATAAATTATGAATACCTAATAAATACCTAATGAATAATGCAGAAAAGAGAGCTAGAAAGCTCAAATACACAATCAGGATATCATATTAATAAACTATTATTTGTTACATTGTATAAGATCATGACACAAAGAATATATATATTTTTTGCCACTTGTAAGTTTAGGTTGTTACACATGTATCATTAGTACCCCATAACATCTTATAAGTAATATAATATTTTTAAAGAGAAATTCATGTTTTAGTAATTTTAATTGCATTCTTTCTTATGCTTTTTGAACAAAGGGCTGCATGTTTTTATTTTGCACTGGGATCTGCACATTTTATAGCTGGTCCTGCTTTATTTTATCTAACTTTTAGATTCTTCTTCCCATCCCTACCTTGTTCTGTCTGCAACATTTATTAGCTCTCTTTATAGATTAAGATTTTTAAAGCCAACTCTTAAGAAATTTTTTATTAGACATAATTTACCTGCAATTGTGGATAGCCAGTGGATAGCGGTGATGGCTTCCATAGTGAACAGCCTGACTTGTGATCATAATGTCAGACTTTTTTTTTTTACCCAATTATACTTAATGTTCTACATTACAGTTTATAAAAAGTCAGAAAGAATAAATGCTCACCAGACACCAAACAGGCTAGTGCTATAATCTTGGGCTTCCCATCCTCCAGAATTGTGAGATATAAATGTTTGCTGTTTCTAAGCTACGAAATCTGTGGAGTTTTGAACTAAGACAATAGACTTATAAAATAAAGTTTTTGCCTATTTTTTCTTTTTTTTCTTTCCATGAGAGTTTACGGAGAGAATTAGGTAAAGAAAGATATTACAAAGAATATAATAATAATACAAACATCACTTATTAAGAATTTATTGTTTCAAGAAAGTTTCATTAAATCTTCTCTCAAGTTTTTATTAATTAGAATAAATTTGAGGGTTATAAAATTGTTATACAGAAAATAAAGTCAAAATTATAGCTATTAAATTTTATGCCAAAATTAGACCCCAAATATGGCTACTTCTACTTATATTGTGCTAACACATTTATTATATTTTATATGAGGAATGGAGAGCTTGAGGATGCTCGGTTTCACTGAGGCAAGCTAAGGCAGAGAAGCAAGATTCAATGCCAGAGTTAGAACTACTAGTTTTACTCTAGTTTTACTTTAGTCAATAGATTTTTTTTCCCAACTCTTAATGTATAGTTTGACTCTTTTGCAAAATTCATTCTCTCTATGTTAACAGAACTGTCAGCACTTAAAATATGGTACTGGTTATTTGACTGACAAATGATATCAATATCATTATCTTATAGAGAACTATGTATCTGGACATTTTAATTGAGGTATACAAAATAATTTTATAATAGTAAGTTTTACACAATGTAGCACAGCTGTCTTTGTATCTGAAGAAATTATAAATTAGTTTTCATCTCTTTGCGCTTTTCAGTAAATATAAAAGCTATTATTACTTTCAGATGCAAGTGTTAGATATTTAATTGAGGATAAAAATACTAGTAGTATTCTTATTTTGAATATGAAATTTTAAAATTAACTTAGCATCAGTATAATATATTTACTGTGAAGGCTTTCTTGTTCCTCATTTGTAGAAAGATTCTAATCAAGTTGTCTCTGAAAGACTATGGGCAATGATTGACAGGCATGTGAAAAATAATGGAACTAAAATTTTCAACATGGTTTTGCAATATATTATTCTATGCGAAAACAAGATAAGTTTGCTTATTTAAAATTCTCTGTAAGTATGAGACTAACATTTTGCCAATTTGTTAGAGGAGATGTGTTCTTTTCTGAAAGCCTGTCTGAGAGGATGTCACCTGGTTGATTCAATAATGTTTGATTGGAGTCCATTTGAGTTACTGCTGACACAATAAAACTTCAAATTAATTAAGTACCTTTAAATAGTCCCCCAGTCTCAATCAAGTTAGATAAGGCAAAAGTTTAACATTCGCAATCAGAATAGAGATAATGTCACTCTGCCAATTTATAGAAGGAATGGGTATATGATTCTGCCTTTTCTTTTATCTTCAGGACAAGTTCGTATGTTTTTCTTAATGTGAACATGCCATGGAAATTAAATGATATTTACATAAAATCTCAGCAGCTAGCTGAAGTGTAAAAAAATTAAAAATTAACTTACAGGTTGTTTTAACTGCATTGGCAATTGACAAAGCAAATATTTCCCTATACTGAATTAACATTAAAACAAAATCTTTTTAATAGAACAAATAGGCGACACATTCTTGAAATATGGCACTTTATGATGATCATTAACTCTCACAGAATAAAGGTTTTCTTTGGCATCATATGGTTGAATGCTTATTACGAATTGCAACTGAAAATTAAAAGATAAGCACTTTCATAGTTCAAATACACTTTACCACTGCACTTCCTAAACATCATAGCTATCGGGTGTATTGGTATGTGTGTTGTGTGTGTGTGTGTGTTGGGAGTTGGGGGAGAATAAAAAAGAATGAGGGAATTAAGAGCTAACAATGGGTGTGAAAAATGCTCAGGGTTTCTATATATGAAGAGGAGAAGGTGTATTTAAGAGCAGAAACAATTATTTAAATAGCTTCATTCAAAAGCAAACTATTAGCGTGGTAAAAAAAAAAGAAAATCACCAACAATAACAAGTAACCACAATAATTTCATCAGAATTTTATTGATTTGATCTCTGAATATTTTGCCAACTTTTGCCCTCCTCTTTATCTTCACTGCCATTGGCCTGGCCTTCCATGAGCCTTCCAATTTTCTCTTCTTGAAGTCAGCTTTTTGCAATAGTAAGACAAATCCCACATTTGCACTGAGTTGGCAGTTTAAAACACAATTTGATTCATCTCATCTATCTCTCTAAAGCCTTCCGTGGTCCCCTGTGCCCTGTAACAGAGACTGAGCCATTTACAGTCCCAGACTCTGCATTCTCTCCTGTCTAATTGGTCATTAAGCACTAGATCATGCTCCTCTGTTGCAGGGTGACTTCCTTTAACACTTCAGGATCTTTATTGTGTTTGACTTTTTAATTTACTAATCACTTTAATTGAAGTGCTCTTCTATCCCTTTACCACCTTTGGAAATTTTGCCAGTCTTGTAAGACCTTGTTCATAATCGTCCATATTCTCTGGTCTGAGCCAGTTAGTGTCTCCTCAGCATTTCCACAGTGTTCTATTAGTACCTCTGTTATTTCATTAATTATACTGTGTCACAATTATTTGTTTATGTTTCTGCCCTACAAGATAATGACTTAAATTCAGAGACTTCTACTCATCATCTTAGCTCTCCCCTACCTGTGCAGTGTCTACACCTTGTCTGTCAGATGATTAAGATCACAATGGTTGTAAACGTATAAAGAGATTTGAATATATCCAGGTTTGTAGAGGTGTCTCAGAAATTATGCTCAGTTGATCAAGATGAAACCTATAGGACCAAATGATATGTGTGGAGATCTAAAAACTAGTTGATCAGCATCACTAGAGACCTATCAGTTAGGTGAAATTATACAAATTGATTTATCTTTTTTTTTTTGGTGTTTCTAAAAAGTTACTTACATTGCCAACTTTTCCTTTACTTTTTCTGTGGGAATATTCTGATTGCTAAAAAAAATGTCATATTCATAATGAATAAAATAGCAGTTTTTTATATTCCTATCTCAGAATAACTTCCACAGATGGTCTTCAAACTTTCCAAGAAAATAAACTTTGGAAAGAAATCAAACGTAAGAATTTTCAACCTAAAAATACACCTCTCAACCCAAACGAAGTTATTGGTATGAGGTAACTAGAGATGATTTGACTTTAATTTTCACTTTTGTTGCTACAAATGTTGTCATTTACTAGGGGAAGATATCATTGAATTTATGATTTAAAAAAATACATTTGAATTAGTACAGTTGTTCACACATGTTCAATTATTTCACTATTAGCATTAAATCAGCCTCATCATGATCATTGCCATAATCCTTGTTAGCAATTCTTTCAATTATAGAGAAAGTACTATTTGTCAAGAACTTGAATGGTGATTTTACATATTTTTCCACATTTAATCTTTAGACAACTATAAAGGTAGTATGCCAGATATTGAAGGGGGCTCACTGAATAGCTATTCTAATCCCTTCTTCCTTTTCCTTTGTATGTTATAGCGGTTAGACAGTGAAAGGTTAAAATTCCCAACTGCTCCTGTGCTAGATGTGCTCATGTGATAATGATTCTGACCAGGGAGATATAGGTGGAAGTTTCTGGGAGAGAATCTCTTTCCAAAATGTTTGAAGAAGATTTTCGTGTTTCTCCGATTCCCCATGTTCATCTAAAACCCGGCCTGATGCCTAGAAGTGCAACAGACACTTTAAAAATGTAAGAAAAAAAGAATGGTAAGGATAGACAAGCAAGAATAATCACCTGGGACATTAGGTAGGCTATTAAGAAATAGTATCATCCAAAAGCAAACTGCTTCCATGGTAAACAACAACAATTAAGCAAGTTAATTTAATCAGAATTCTAGAGATTTGATCTCTTGAATAGTTCACAGAACTTTGCCTTCTCTCCTTCTCTATTGCCACTGACCTGGCTTTTACATTTCTGTTTTCGAAATCTTTCTTGTGCTGACTTCATGAAGCAATTTCACTCTCAGATTCTTAACCTAATTTTAGATGCAAAAAAAAAATGTTAGTTAACCTGCTGTGGTTGGGGTTTCCTTATACAACTCAATGAAATCATAACTAATTCAGATTGATTCTACTCTTCCTATTTTATAGATGATGAAATAGAGGATTAGGGAGGTTTGGTAACTTGCCCAAAGCTGCATAGGTTAGAAGTACTTTTAGCGAGATTCTAATTCAGTCCATCAGAATTTGAAACTGTCTTCTTTACATTATAGAATTTTTTTTCTTTTTTGTATTATGCTGAACCATTTAGAATCATCATTGGCAGTTTCATATGACTCATCCTCATTAGTTAAGTAATGTAATAATAACCTATATACATATATACACAAATACTCACTGACTAGAATTTTAAAATTACATCACTATGTTTCCTGGTCAATTGATAAAATTTACATTTGATTATTCAGTTGAATAAGGAAATACTATAATGACTACATTATTATTTCCAAAGCCATTATTTTTTAGTGTATAGATTTAATGTTAAAATACCTGGCACTGATAGGAGCTCCAAAAATATTCATTAAATAAAAACTATTTTGAATTTGGTAACCTCCTTCGCAGGTGACTTTTTTTTTAAACATACATTTTGAAGGAGGAAAGTTATTACCTTTAATAAAATAGTTACTGGTACAATGGTCGGTTATGTTATCTCTTAAAAGCAAATTATTAGTTTTACCAGAGGTATTCTTCCCTTTCACTGCTTGATTGGACACACTCTTATTCTTATTTTAAAATATTGGCTCAGATTGTCCTCTTTGTGAAGGCTTCTTAACACTTATCTTAGTAATACTCCATATCTTGTACATATGTCTGCATTAATTACAATCTTCTATTCACTATCCCTACAAATTTGTGAGCTATTAAAAGCAAGAACCTTGTCTTCATCTCTGTATTCCAGGGCTTAGGTGGCGCTTAATAAATATGTGATAAATAAAATTTATTACTGTGATTCAAATTTATTTAATGCCAAATTAAATGAACATTTTATAAAGACAAATTTATCTGAAAACACATGCTTTACACTTTTCATATGAAGGTTAGTGACAATTTTAGGGAATATGGGAAAAGCATTCATTTGAAAAAAAGGTAAGTGAGTTAAAGTTGAACTTAGAAGAAATATTTGAATATTTGGTGATGTATAAAAAAATAAAGAAATGAAGTGGGTTGTAGCAGACATTTTTGGCTATAAAGGACACCTAGGCAAAGCACATCTGTTATTTCAAAGACACCACAACATTTGTTATGTGAAAGCAATGAGATCTGGATAAAAAGCAGCTGAAGGCTGCACATGAGCAAGAATTACAGAAAGAGTTCGATCATTGTGAATATGGTTAAGTTTCGATCTGCTTTAGAAGGTTCTGCTTTGTTGCAATGTTTTTCAGTATGTCATTATCAATGGAATTAGGATACAGGGCTAAGATCATGTAACTATGATGATAGAAATATTAGATTTGTGGTGTTGGGTGAGGCAATCAGTTACAGGCCTTCAACGTCTCTCAAAATTCTTGCTGAGTATTTCACACTTTAGGGTTCATGCATCTGATACTGAGCCATCTTTGTAGCTAGTCACATAGGCAGTGAAATAGGTCAAGGTAACGAGCATAGCTTCTGTGAAACTATTTGCTTCTCTGGGAGAAGACTGGCTTGTTTGCTGATTGCTACAATGTTTGCTGCTCACTCAAAAAGTGTTGGTGGCCTCTGTTCTGTGATAAAGTGTGCTGTGTGTGGAGGTAGCATCTAATCCTTCACATTACCTTTTGGGAACTGGGGCAAATGTGTTGAAGCTCATGCTGTTTACTGTACTGTGAGTAATAAAGTCCTTTGTCTTCACCCCAGGAATACTGCCCATTTCTTCTGTCAGTATGCCTTGCCATGTAACACTATGGAAAGCTAAATTGTTAGCTTGCAAGTGAAGTAAAATCTCAGATCCTTTTCAGTTCTTGCAAGTCAATGTCTCTATTCAAAAAGTAACAGTGTGTTGAAGGACAGACAACCAAGTGAGTAATGCAATAAAAGATGCTTTTATAGACACTGGGGGACATGGTTATACATATAAAAGAGACGGTAAAGTGTTCTGTTGAAGCATTAGCACTGTATTCAAGGGCAGTCAAGTGAACAATGAAATAACAGTATGATGTTTTTATGGCACTGTGAGACATGGTTAGTTGAAATAGTTATTACATTGTAATCATTGCTAAATTGTGAGTTTTTTAATCCCTTCAAATGTTGCATCAAATACCCTAATATAAAAAAATGTGTATGAACAAATGTAAAATTTTGGAACCTAGTAAAAAAAAATCTCAGAATTGGAAATGAGGGTATAAGAGAAACACAAAAGTGTTAACAATTTAATCTTGCTAGAATATATATTAAAAAATGCCATAAAAGTGTTCACTAATTCAGAAACTTTCATGATTGTAAGAGGAGAGAGTCCAAAGTGGGCAGATCTATTTATAAACATTTAACATTCTAGAAGCAATAATTATCTAAGGAGATAGAATTTTAATTAAATGCCTAGAGGTGATCTAAAATAATGTAAGTAAATTTAAAATTTTAAAAGGAAGTAATTGGTTATAATTACAAACATAGTTATAGATAATTAGACAGAATTTTGATAGTGATATAATTAAATGAATGGCATGTCCTTTGGTCTCTGGTTCATTCATTCAATAATTGAGCTGTTCTAATATATCATCTACTGTTTCTGTATTTAAGCATATTCTGGTGGGAAAGAAAATACATAAATGACTACCTACAATGTGCCAGATTTAATTAACTACTCCATAAAGGCACAAAGATGTTTTGAGACTAATTTTTGACTAACACAATCACAGAGGGCTTCATGGAAGAAGTAGTATTACTTCTTAAGAGCTAAAAATTCAATAGAATTTTTATAGACAAAAGAACTGGAAAAGATATGGTCCAAGGAACAAAGGTATAAAAGTGTTGAGTGTGTTCAGGGAAAACAGTTGCAATGTCTGTGGAGTACTGGATTTTGTTTGTTAGTCAATCTTAAAATCTTTTTTATTTCACCTTAAAGATGAGCTAGACCCACTTGTATTTACTGATACGATAAATGTTTGGCCTCTCTCTTCTGCCATGTAGTTTAATGTTATATGACTAGTCTTTTATTGGTGGTTTATCTACTACTTCTGTCTCTTGGATATATCTTTTATATTTAGGAAGATTTGTATTTTTTTCTAATAACATTATTGAATAGAGAGAATTTGTCCACTTAGCACTAGCAGAGTCAGACACAAAACACCAAGAACTGCCATGGAGAAAAATTGACAATTTTATTATTAATGGCATCACCCAGGAAAACAGAAACCTAATGCTCAAAAGCTTGAACTCTCTTATGTCCTATAGGTTACAGATCATATACGGCAAAATTATAAGTCATCATGGGTTAGGGTTTCAGGGTTGTGCTGGGAACTGATTGGTAGGATATGAGTTAAGGGTAATAAATCATTTCTTTAGTTCTTGAGGACAGTTCTGAAGCCAGCTCTGGCATCCCTAAGTCTGGTTTCAAGGAAAAGTAGCCAGGCAGTCATTCCAAATTACCTAGTAAATTCTCTTTGTTCCCTCCAATTCCTTGCCCCTTTATATATTATTTGAGGTGATATACTTTTATTCTCAGGTAATAGCCTTTTAATACTCAAGTCAAAACCTCTCAGCTAATAGTTAAACAATCAGTGGATTTATTTTACTTTTTAATATACTCCCCATTTCTGCCCTGTTACTCATGTTTGGATAGTTGACATGTACCTATATTTTAAAAATATATAGACATTATATATTATAAATGCCCTTAATAATCATCATTTAGTAACAATTCTAAAGGTGAATGTTTTTAATGTTCTTCATCAGTCTTTTTAATTGTCAAAAATTTCTCTTATAGATTATTCCTTAGGAACAGTTCATGGGAACAATATTTTTTAAGTCATTTCACATTCTAACATTTGTCTGCTGCCTTTATTCGTGGGGGTTAGTTTTACCAGATATTAAATCTTGGCTCACATTTTTACTTCTTGAATACCTTAAATATGTTTTTACAGTCTTTTGTAGCCTAGAAAATTGTTGTTGAAAAGGCTAAATGATAAACTAGATTTTTCTTTTTTGCAAAGTTCAATGTTTTTTTCTAGAACAGGAATAAAAATTTTTTTTTACAAATAAACCAAATAATGAAAATAAGTTGTCAGAAAAGAATTGGGAGTTAAAATCCAGTGTGGTGGGATTGGTAGATGGTACTGTGGTAGTTATAGAACCCAGAAATAGGTCCTTTGTGCTAAAAGATTTGATAGTTAAGCTTTCACAACAGGGCACGAAGGGGAGCAAAATTTGCCCCTCGCAAAGTATGCCTCTTTGAAATAAGGTTTATTTTGGGCTGGTTATTTTGAGAAACTGAAGACACAGTATAAGTTACCTTTTCATAAGAGACATTTACATCTTTAAGAAAATCTGAGTTTGTAAGACTGTCTCTTTCTCTGTACCAGGAAGCGAAGGATGACTAAATTTCTAGAAACTTATCAATGGAGAAGTCAATGGCCTAAATCTGTACAACAACTTTACAGATTGTTTCTTTGCTTCCTCCCCTCCATAATTTCTCATAACTGGCTCCTTCATTACCTCAAATTTCCTTTTGTCTTTAGTTGGAGATGGTCTTTAAGGTGGTGGCTTGGGCCATTTGGGGGAGTTATTCAGTTTCCTTGGGAATCTCCTATCTATACAGGAGATATGCATGTTATTAAACTTCTGATTGTTTTATCTTTATTACAGGGATGTCTCAGCTTAGGACCTGGAAATTTAGGGAAAAGTTATTTTTCCTACTTTACAGGTATAAAACAAAACCTCAGACCTAATAAGAAAGACAGAATTAGGACCCTAAATACATGCATCTGAAAAGGCCGAACCATTTCTGGAGAATAGAACTACAAAAGCTTCCATCTACCACCATGAAGAGCACAAAACTTACTTATCCAGATATTGTGGATAGGGGAAAAAAGTTTTTGTTAAAAACAAAAACTCTAAGTCAGCAGTGAGCAAGGGATTGCATCCAAATTTATAATAATTTGGATATTATAAAGTGGTGAAGAAATCTCGAAACTGAGACATTAACATAAAACTAATCCTAGCTTGGTGATATCCCTGGGGTCCAAAACAATAGTGAGCAGAAACCTCTTTAAGGGAACATTTCTAGAAGTGAGGCCATATAAAATTTATATTAAGGGGAAAAAGCATGTTTCCTTTCTCTCTCTCTGTCTCTCTCTGTCTCTCTGTCTCTCTGTCTCTCTCTCTCTCTCTCGTCTCTCTTGCTCTCTCTTGCTCTCTCTCTCTCTCTCTCTCTCTCTCTGTCTCTGTCTCTCTCTCTCTCTCTCTGTCTCTCTCTCTCTCTCTGTCTCTCTCTCCCTATACAAATAGTTCAAAGCCATACAATAATATAACTCAACTTGAATTTTAGTCTATATAGACATAGTGAGGATAATTCCCTAAAAACCTGAGCTTATGAACAAAATAAGAGGCATGGCTAAATAAAAAACAAAACAAAACAAAACAAAACAAAACAAAACTACAGGTATTTCTCTTTTAACTTAGTTGTCTTAAAATCCTGAAAAGCAGATATTCTGCAGGAAGATGATAACTTTAAATTTATTTTTCCCTTATTTCAAATGGGAAAAATGATAATATATTACAAGTCACTCTCAAACTTCTAATAAATGTCCTAATATGTAGCTAAGGCACTATAAATTCTTTATATATAAGTACAAAACTATCATCTTAGCATGTAAAATACTTAAAACATTGTTTCATGTTGATTACAAAACAATATGATTGTTATTGGTTTTTCTGTATGCAGTAACTAAGATGGTATGTGCGCTGTACCATGAACATTGTGTCTTCCTGTGATACAGCATAAACAGAAAGCAATAAATAAATCTGTTAGAAAAATGCAGACAGTTTACAATAAACACCAAGATACTTTCTTGTAATTAACTGTTGTCACTCAACCAAAAGAGTTAAAACTTGAATTTGACTGGAGAAGGGAGAAGATCATTGAAGTCATTCATCGCTGTTTGCAACCAGTTGCAAAAGTTGACAGTGCAGACAGAGTGGGCAATAAGAGAGTCATTTCAGGCAAAATATAAGGTTAGGAGGATTAGTTATGAATTCTCTATCATTTTGGTGCTATTGTGGAGACTCCCGAACAAGAAGACTGAAAACTTTTCATGAAAGGTGATAGGATCAATGTTTCACGGTGAAATCTCTTATAAACTAGAGCTATGCTTACATGTGCATTTTTTATGTTTATAAACATTAGCTTCTCCTAGCACTATCTAAGACATATGTTCCCTTCTTTGACATTCAGCATGATTTTTCAAAACATCTAACTGATTTTTAACATTTTACTAATTATATTTGAACCACAGTTTGCGACTTTTCTCCAAATGTCATTTGTTAAAAAGTGTACAGAGTTTTAGAAAAAATATATATATAAAAATTTCCTACATAGACATTTGCCAAAAAACATTGCATTGAAACATATGTATATTTCATAAATTTTCAATATAAAAACATATTGATATTGTTAGAAAATGTTGACCAGAAAGATTTCTGTGGAGGTGTGTCTATATGTTTAAAATAATTTAATAAATAAAAAGAATATAACTTATAAAGGAAGATTATAAAACCCAAAACAAAACAAACAAAATGTAACAAAAAAGACTATGAGAAAAAGATCAAATTGGAACTTCTAGAAATAAAACATAAAGCATTGAAGCAAACACTTTAATAGATAGATTAAAGCAAAGATTATTAGTAATAGAAGAGAGAATTAATAAGTGGCAAGCTATATGTTATGAAATTATCAAAATGCTTGAGGCCAAAGAGTTGATTAGATGAAAGTATTCACAAAAGGGAATTAGAAGTTTCAAGATAGGAATTCTGATAGGGGAAAATTGAGAGAATTAAGAGGGCAATACTCAAATGTATTGGTTGATAATCTGATGTATTGGCTGACAATTTTTCAGAATTAACAAATGATTTGAACCACTTGATAATGGAGAAAATAAAAAGAAATAAGCATTGATAAGAGAGTCACTTAAAATGGATTCGATTCAGGCCATTGAGAAAGTGGAGCTTATGCAAGTCTCAAGTCTCAGCTCTCAAGCCTATAGTTGCTAAACTCAGGTCAGGGCTAAACTGCAAACCTCCTGCATCAATGATTGCTACGTGGACATATATGGACTTCCTCTTCATCATGGTGAATAGATCATACGCATTCTTCACCTTGAAAGGAACCAGTCTATTTCAACAACCAGCATCCTCCACTTATACAATGGGCCTACCGTATCTCAGTTGACCTAACCAATGTCTTCATTTACTTGGAAGACCTAAATGAGGACAGTTCTTGTGGTTTTGCCTTTATAAACGCTGCCTTTCTTTGTTTCTTTCAAAACACAGTTCAAGTTGCTGTCTGAATTTGTATTTTCTGGATTATAATCCCTCTTTTGCTCAGATAAATGTTTTTTATTCTTTATTGAAGCTTGAAATATTTTTTTTGGAGGGGAGAGTGTTAACACTGCAGTTTGAAAATGCCCAATAAGCCCAATTTTGACTAACATTAAGTCCTCACCTAGACACAGCATTGACTCACTGCAAAACATAAAAATGAAATAGAAAAACCTTAAAATCTTTCAAAAAATACAGATAATTACTTTATAAAGAATGGCCATTGCATTATCAGCAAACTGTAAACAACAGAGATCAGAGAATAATAAAGTAATATTTTTAAAAAGTTGAGAGAAAATAGCTACCAAAATAGCTAAACAAAATTTCAAGAGTGAGGGTGAAATGAACAGTTTTTATCTAAGACTAAAGAAATAGCTACTTCCTAAGGAAACTAAGCCTAGAAAAAAATGATAAAAAAGAATTTGGTAAACATTTAGATAATTTTAAATAATATTTTATGTAAAAATTATAAAATTAATCTTTATATAACAAGAACAAAATATAGTAAAATGTTGTGAGAATTAAACAAGACATATTATGTAAAGCACCAAACACATATCAGTAGGTGCTAAATAAAATCTAGGGCACTTTACTCTTTCTAAAAATTTTCACTCTTGATTAACAGCAATTTGTGTTTCCGTGCATGCTACATTTATAGTTGTTCGAACAGAAACTTCTTTCATTTCAATATGTTTTTAGGTTTTAACAACAGAGAATAATCAGTAACACTGTTGCCACAGTGATTTTCATATTTTCAATGAGAACAACTGAAAGAGATCAGAGATGCTTGTTTTAATGAGAAATCCAGCACAACCTAAGGTAAGCCACTTTTGCAATAAACTTACTGCCTTTGTTTCTTATCCAAATTGTTAGTGTTGCATCATTTCTGAAGAGTTCTTTAATGGTGACAAGTCTTCATAACTATGCTTAGCATAATTTTTATGAATATTATTTCATTTCCCTAGCTTCTAAGGGCAGTATTGGGTTTTGAATTCATTTAACTAAATTACAGGCTAAGACTCTGAATAGCAAAAGATTTCTGGTATGAAAAAACAAAAAAAGGAATTATATACCCAGCTCAAAAAGAACCAATATTTACCAACTACTTATATTTGCAGTGAATTGCTGTATATGCAAATGAAACTGACTCCAGGAACCAGAAATGGCTAAGATCAGAATATTTAAAAGTTTTTATGTCAAGTTGAATTTAGGATTTATAGTTTTAGATGATTGGGTGATGATCTTGGTGTTAAATATTCCAGTTTAAAAAAATTAGATGAATATTTGAGTTGCGCGAATGACTGACTCTGCAAACCACATTTTTGGCTCTTTGTTGACTCTCTGCTCTGCACTGCCAATCAGGGCTGCTAGGGGGATAGGGTGAAGCTCACAAGGAGGAAGTAGGAGCGATGCAAGGCAATATAGAGTGGTAAGGCAGGCTGGCGAAATGAAAGGTACTTGTCATAATTAAGAGCCTTCACTGTTTATTTATTTATTTTTATTTGAATGCTGACAGCTTTACAGGGCTTATCTGGTCGAACACCTCAAATCTGTGATCTTTGCTAAACGAAAGAACTTTTTTACTAGGCATCCTAAAGCTCTGCTCTGGGAGACCTCTTTAACTATGCTGTCAATGAGATGAAGGCAAACCTTATTGCTCAGAGAGGAAAGAAAAGCAAAAGAGGTCAGTTGTCCAGAGAAAATCCTCAGCAGCATGGCCACAGATCAACAAGCTTAACAGAGCTGAAGGATGGTGAAAAGGGTTGGCACTATAGCTGTAGAGAAAGTTCTCACAGCTCTAATTACAGATAAGAATTACCCTAAAGATCATGAAGAGAAACAGGATGATTCTGAAAAAATATTAGACTATCTTCTAATCAAACACAAGGGTTCTCAAATCATTGAGAATTCAGATGTTGTAAATATGGCACTGAGTTGAACCCATCATTGAATGAGGATCCATAATTTTAAGTAATTTGAAAAAAATAAAACAAATGCCATAATATTAATAAATAGACTATTTCTGAAGATGTTAAATTTTTTTATAAGGCTAGTTGCCACTAAATATGGAGAAAAAAGCCACTCCAGCAAATTTATAAATGATATGACAAAGGGATATATGCACATAAACAGTATTTTAGTATATGCATTTATTGCAATTTCTACTGAAAATTATTATTAGGAGTACTGTTAGAGATGGTTGATGACATATGGTTGATACAGAAGACAGAGAAAGTAGTAAAAATTAATAATCAACAGCCTACACATCTATATGACGACAATATGCCAATCACCAACAAGAAATGTTAATTGAGATCAGGGTTAATAAATCTTGTATGTATGTTTGGTGTTAACACGTATATTTAAGATGTCTGAATAAAATTGAACATATAAGGACCATATATAATTTTTTAAAACAAAAGTTCTGTCTTAATTTTATATCCTCAATTTAATTATCATTTTATTAACTTGTATAACATGACAAGCTGTCAAAAGTACTGAGTTATAACTCATTTAAATTAGATTGAATAGGTAGATCTTTGAGGGATCTGTCATTTTATTTGAATATTTTAATTTTTTAATACAAAGGGAGGAGATATGGCTAAGGGGGAATTAATTAACCTATTAAACTTTTTAAATTTGTGAGAGCAAGGAATTGTTGGATATTTGGGAGAATAAAGTATGAGACAGAGCATTTAGAAATGAAAGAGCTTGACTCAAGAGAAAAAAATAGAAGACAGGAATGCTAAAGAATAAATGCAATGCAGAAATACCGTGGTGACGAAAATTTGGTAAATGTTAACTTTAAACTTTTTTCTAATGGGGGATGGGAATGAGTGAAGAAAATAAATATTTTTTGACATTTCGTTGTTCTTGTGGTGACATTTCAATTTGAGACTATTTGTAAGATTTTGAATAAATTCTATTTAAATACTGAACATTTAGGATAAATGCAGATGGTTATTATTTTGTGAAAGATTTTAATGATGCATTCTAGCTTTACTATTCAGATTGGATTTAATATTTTCTCTTTAGCAACGTAATCATCTCATCATATCAACCACTGGGAATATTATTTTCCTCTCCAGTTTTCATTTGCAAATTTCATTATAACATGATACGGTTACCATCTGGTGTTTCTTATATAAAGTTATACTCAGGCTTCTCAGCTTCAAAATAATAATAATATTTTAAAGCAAGTGGAAATCCTTTCTGAGAATATGATTTCATGTAAGTAACACATTTATAAAACATAAAATGTAATTTAAGAGTATGCTTAATATACATACTAAAAATATGCAGATGGCATATTCATATGAATTTTAAAACCATATTGGTTTTAATAGTTTATTATGCAACTTATCATGTTCTTCAGATTAGCTTTTTTGCTTAATATTACATTATCATTTTAGTTGTTTTAGAGCCTCAAAAGCCTTATAACACTTTTTAAATATATGGATTAAAAATTTGTTGCTTCACAAGGGTTTTTTAAACATCCCTACTGAATAATTATTTTGTAAATAGGTAAAGGTTTTCTGGATGAATAAGCATTTGAGTTTGCCCCTCTTTGCTTCCTTCCTTCCTTCCTTCTTACCTTCCTTCTTTCCTTCCTTCCTTCCTTCCTTCCTTCCTTCCTTCCTTCCTTCCTTCCTTCCTTCCTTCCTTTTCTTCTTCTTCTTCTTCTTCTTCTTCTTCTTCTTCTTCTTCTTCTTCTTCTTCTTCTTCTTCTTCTTCTTCTTTTTCTTCTTCTTCTTCTTTTTCTTCTCTCTCTATATGTATCTGTCTCTGTCTTTATCTATCTATAGATAGATAGCTATCTCTCTCTCTCTTAATTTTTTATGTATCTCTCTCTTAATTTATATATCTCTCTCTTAATTTTCTGTGTTGTTTTGCCTTTGGATTCTACTATAATCTTGATAACAAATTTTCACTTTTAAAATTAAAGTCGTGAATGTGTTTTCGTTATAAATATCATATTATTCATCTGGCAGAAGGCATATACATGTAAAGAAATTAATTTGTATTTAATTCATTCTTAAAGCAACTTGGGTCCAGAAACAAGCACAATGCTGGGCCCATGGTGGTATCAGCAAATGTTTGCTCAGCTGTACTCAATCTATATCATTTGTTTTACAGACTCATTTAACTTTAATACTCTGCATATGTAATAAATTTCTATCTTTAAAACGGTCTGAACATCTAGAATGGTTTTATGTGAATTTAGTCAGTTGCATTTTAGGGTCATGACTGACATATTGACTTCTTTACACTCATTTACTATTTGATAGGCACTCAAAAACATGATTTCTGTACTTTAATAGTTAGAAGATATATACATAAACAACTGAATATATGTAGTAGCCAGGTTCCAAAGATAATTTTTCGTATAACATGGTCTCCCTATGAACTCTTCCCGCGAGTATTCATGCCCTTGTATAGTTTTCTCCCTTTAAATTATGACTGGCCCTTAACTCACTTGTAACCAGTAGAATACGGCAGAAGTGATGCTGTATAACCTACAAGGCTAGGTCAGCACAAGCCTTGCAGGTCTGCCTTAGTTTTTTGAACCCTCACCCACTATAGAGGAAGCAGCCATCAAGTAGGAAATCCAGATACTCTGAGACTACCATTTTTTGAGAAAACCCAAGCTAGCTACCTACTGAAACTGTGTGGAGAGATAAATGGCAGATAGACCCTAGCTATTGTAGCAATCCTGACTAGATATGGGACTCAAGGAGCCAAAAGACGACTCCAGCTTCAATCATGATCTGACTCAACCATATAAGGGAAACCATGTGAGAAATGCCCAGTCGAGCCACTAAATTTTAGGGCTGTTTGTTATTCAGCAACAGATGATATAACAATATCGTACAGTGTTATGAGTATAGAATGGACATTCCCATCTGAGGTGGAGGAGCATGGTGATGGTGGAGAGAAAGTAGATGGAAGGAAGGTGTGGAGAATACAAATAGTTTGAAAAGTTTAAAAAACCAAGTAGTAAAGCAGTAAATGATGCTTTTTTTTTTTTTAAGGTAAAAAAATCCCTTTGAATTGCAAAGTTGTTTTCTAATCGCCACTTCTCTCAAAGACGGAGTCTGTGCTCATAAACTTTTCTAGGGGCCTAAAAGTAGAAGTTTGGTTATTTATTTATTTATTTATTTATTTATTTATTTATTTATTTAAGGAAGTTATGCTGCACTGCTACTAGATCCAATGCTCTGGGCCAGATGTGACCAATAGGTGAGGAAACTGAGCTACGAGTGTCATTTGCTTTCCAATGACAGTAATGGTTAATGGAGGGAGAAAAATGAGATGGCAGCTGAGGTGGAGGCAAAGTGGAGGAGAGCAAACAGATTTGTAAGAAAGGAGTAAGGTGATTATAAAAAGGGGAGTAAAGGAAAACATTTGAAAGATAAAGATCAGAGGCATAGATGGATGGAGCAGCAACCCTTCTTCCTGTGAGGTAGGCAGAAAACAAGATGCAAGGGGAGGGGAAGGATAACTACATTTTTAATTGAGGAAAAATTTATACCAAATGGCATCCATTGTCCCAGTTGAGCAGAGGGTGAACTAATTCACTGAATTAAATTATTGTTACGCTGCAATGGAGGCCCAGCTGAGGCTGGAAATCGTAACTTTGTACTGCAGCCAATCACCAAGGTAATGTAACTTTCTCCTATAATATAGCTCCCTAGTAGAAGGAATGAAAATGGAGGCTGAGTCTAGGTTAGCAGGAGAAATCTGAGATATATTTTCAACACTTAGTTAACAAGTAATATTGAGTATGAAAAACTCAAATGAAAATATTAAGGATTTTTAGTATTATGAAATAATATGCACAATCTTGGGTTTAAACTCTGACTCTATAAATTCCTGGAAGACTTTGGGAAAATCATCTAGTCACTTAACATTTTCCTCACACAAAACGGGAAAATCACCTGCCAGATTTCTTATGAGGCTAAAAATAAGAAAATTTAAGTAAAGTTCTTTAAATACTTAAAGGTATGATTTTTACCATATCAATTTTTTTTTGACAGTACATACAGGTTTATCTCATAGATGACTTCAGTTTCATTTGGTCTGTTTCTATTTGTTAATCACTCTCTCTTTTTATCTGCATCTGTAAAAAACTTTTTTTCCATCAGTTATTTTATTTCTCATAGATACATTTGTCTCTTTTTATTTTATTAAGCTGCTCTATCTTTGTCCTAACAGACCACTAAGAATATTTTATGCCTTTTTACCTGCTTGAATTCCAGTTTGCTATAACTTCTTTCTTTTTTCCCCTATGAAAGATAATTCTACCCTGTTGATATTTTCTCTTTTAATTGACTAGTAAAATTAGCATTATATGGATACTTTAATTCTTAATTCACTTGAACCAAAGATAAAAGACATCTAGCAATGCTATTGATCATGTCATTTCTTGGTTAATATTTTGATAGTCAGCACTTTTTCACATTTCTTTATTTATAGAATTGTTTATTATTTTGCAATTTTCCTAACTCATCCATTTATATATGATATCTGTTGGTGCCATTAATTTTGAAACATAGTCTTTAAGCAAGATGTGACTCTGTTCAACTATTTTTGCAAGACGTCAGTAAAATCCTGAGATGGATGAGTTTGTTTTCTTATTTAAATATCCCCTTTAGTATTTGCTGGTTTTTAAATTTTTCATATTTCTATGAACATGTCAGCATTTCTAATTTCAACTGAAAATAGACAGACTAAGTGTAGGTAAGCTGTAAATTAAAACAGGATATAGCTTCATTTGATCCGAGTGCCAATTTTCAGTTCATTCAAGAGGGGAGTGCTGTATAAATAAAGAGACTGTGCAGATAGCTTCTCACCAAAAATAACCTAGCACAGTTCTGAGAATTAGAATAAAAGAATTCTAAGAAAGGTGGTATAATATCTGATTGAATGATTGAGATAATAGATAGAACAGTGAAATGGCTTTGAAAGAACATAAAAAGAAAGAAAAATCCATTGTTTTTGAAGTATTATTCTGAATCCATGCACAACAGGTATGATGAGCTATTTATGGGAATTAACAAATAGACTATACATCTTTAATTGAAGTTTCTGGTAACATTGAGAAACCAAATTCAAGAGACCTGAATATAATCTCATAGAATTAGAACTGCAGTGAGCTTGTGGCTTAGTAGCAATTTTCATTTGATTATGCTTTGTGAAAGACTGTCAAAATTACTAGACAGAAAAGGGAAACCCTGGAACCAAGATGCTCTGCTTATGCAGCACTGATTTAGCTGACAAATATGTCCCTGGAGGGCTATACTTTATTTTGGTTAGGGCAGGTTAGTCAGGCTTTTCCATGGTTTAAAAGATATAAGTCTTAGGATTATTTATTGACCTATGCTCTGATTCTAGGGTATCAAGACGCATTCTGATAAAAAAAATAAAATAAAAAGTTACTTTTCCAAGTTAATGAAAAGGTTTCCTGACTATGATACTTGAGTAAACTATTGACTCAAAAAAATGTCTCCCACTAGAGATTAATTAATTGATTTCCTGGCTTTTCACATTATTAGTTTGGTTTATATAAGTCAGTTAACTTGAATCATTAATACAAGTCTAATTTCTGGTCCTGTGGGAATAAGAACTAATGATCTAAGCCAGCAATGTCAACTGACCACTGAGGAACCGAAGACGCTTTGAGTGGGTCCATGAGGTCAAAAATCTTTCATAAGAACATTAATATATTATTTGTTCTTTTTACTGTATAATATTTGCACTAAGGTACAGAAAGGAAAAGTGGTTAAAACTGATATCTTAGTAAGAATCAAGGCTGTGCTCTATACACTTTTATATTCTTCTAAAAAAAAAGAAGTTTCACTTAAGAATGCTTTTGAAAAAGCAGTAGAATTTATTAACTTTATTAAATCTTTGAGTAACAAAATGGGAAGTATGCATAAAGCAAATATACAACATAATGAAGTACAATTGTTGTCTTGAGGAAAAATACTTATGCAATTATTTGAGTTGTGAACTGAGCTAGCTGCTTCTCACCAAACACAATTTTTACTTGATAGAGAAACTAAGAGGCGAATGTGATTATTCAGAATTGGGTTTTTTTTTTTCAGCTATACTTTTGAAACAAACAAAATGGGACCATTATTTCAAAGAAAATAGCTGGCAGCATTTAATTAATACCAATGATAAAATTTGATTTTTGGAATGAAAATTAAAATTTGGATAACTTGTATCAGCTAGACTTTTCTAATGAGATCAGTAATTATATTAATACACAAGATTTAAAAAAATTGTAATAAGATGTGTCAGCTTGTGGATTATCTAAAGTTCAACTAACTGGTATTTTCCAAATAATTAATGATGTTACAAAGTCTTGCATAAGTAAAAATCCATTTGGAATACAGGATATTTCAATGGATTGTAATGTAACAGAGTATGAAAAGTTATTTGTATGGTTTCAGATTTTACATTGCAACTAATCTTTTAAGAAACAACCACTTATCAAATTTTGGTGTAGTATCAAGGAATTACATTCAAAATTATCTAAAAAGGTTAAAATGCTGTTTTTTTTTTTTACTTACATGTCTATGTGATGGCAGATTTTCTGAATATTCTTTAACAAAACATTCTATCAAAATGGGTTGTGAGAAAAAGCAAATACGAGGTCTTCTCTTAAACTAGACATTAAAAAAACTTGCAAAACTGTAAAATAAGGCAGCTCTACTTGCTATTTTTTCTGTTTTGTTTTAGAAAATAGTTAATTTTCATAAAAAGGTGCTATTTATTTTAACAGGTAATACATGTAATAAAATTTTCTTAGTCTTAATTTCTAATATAGTAAACTACCAATAAACATAACCTACAGAAACAGAAACTCTGATGCTCAGTACTTTTTAAGATTGTAAAGAAATCCAGAGACCAAAAAATTTAAAGTTTTTGCTCTTGGCCATTCTCCCAAATGCCAGTTTTTACAGAAGCCAAGCAGAGACTGGAAAGGCAGGATGTCATCCATTAGGAATAGTCAAGATTGAGACAAGAAAGAACAGATTTAGTAACAAGGAAGCGACTGCCACTCAGCTCCTGATGGTTTTTGCCCTGTAGGAATGTAGACCTGTTGCTATGAGATCTGATGCTTTGTCTAAAGAAGTAGAAAATGCAGAATATTATGTGAAATACCCCACTTTTTCAATGTTGGCAACTAATTCGGCTGCAAACATGAGAAATCAAAATATTGTGCCGGTCGAATAAAACACATATGGAGGCAGTTTGGGAGAACAGACCATTCATTTGCAAATACTTCCAGAGGATTGACATGGGCTGTGGTCAATTCACTGAGGTGACACAACTTGGTGAGACTGTTGGTAGTGACCCTTTCTCCATAAATTCATTCTCTACCTCATTGTCTCAATCAATCCACAAAAGATAGATTTAGAAGTATATTAGAAGTATATTATCTGAAAGGCCTGACATTTGTACCATAAGACAAAAGTAAAGGGACTTCAGTTACTCATAAAGGGTCTGAATCATGACCTCAACCGTGCACTAAGATTAATTCAACAATGTGTCAATATGTCACAATGTAAATCTTCTCTTACTTTCTTTGTGGTATTTCAAATAATTCATACTTGGTATAATAAATTGTTTTTATAGACAACTATATAGGCCACAACAGGCTGTAACTCTACCAATTGTCTTACTTATATACTAAAGAGTTATTTTGGACCAAAAAATGGATCTCAGAATAAAAATAGAAAAAGATAAATCACCACAAATATAAATTATAACAAAACATTAGTAGGCCAGTAGTGATTTCATATATAAATCTTTCTAAAACCTAGTTGCTTTTGATATAAAATATCATTTTTAAAAATTTTGTTACTGAATCTTTATTTCCACAAGTTTGTCATTTAAGTGAAGGCAATTAATAATACAAATCATAACCTATTTCGTACAAGGCCATACAGTTTACATTAGAAACTGTTAAAAATGATTTTACATGCTCTTGCTAAACAATTTGATTTCAAGAGATAATTCACCAAGCTTGTTACTGTTGTTTGAATGTGTTCTCTCAAAATTCATATGTTGAAATCCTAACTTCCAAAGCCGATGGTAATAGAAAGTAGGGCCTTTGGAAGACACTTAAGTCATGAGCACAGAATCCTCATGAATAGAATCTGTGCCTTAAAGAAGTGCCTCTAGAGAGATCCCTCATCCCTTCTCTCACATGAGGACACAGAGATAAGACACTGGCTATGCTTGGGAAGAGGGCTCTCACATGATTATACTGGGGTCTTGATCTTGTTTTTTCCAGCCTCCAGACTGTGAGAAATAAATTTGTTGTTTATAAGCTACCCAGTCTTTGATATTTTCTTACAGCAGCCTAAACAGACTAAGACACTGACTAATAATAAAATGCCATCATAGGGCCAGGAGAAAAGTGCTATACCCATCTGTATACATCATAAGACATAGTAATGAAAAGATGAAAAGGTATCTTTCTCTTTTCCTTTCTTATTTTTCCCATCATGTGCATTATAGGATGGTGTAGTAGATATATTCTGTTTGGAAAGTAGCCATATTCTTAGAAAACCGAAGCAGAATTAGGGCGGAATAAAGGTAAAGGGAGCATGGAATGGCTATTTAGGACTGGCTTTGCTTTGCTCCAGATTTCAGTGGAGAATGCTAATGGCTTTTAACTGAGTTCTATAGTTTTTAAGCCATTCAACTTAAGCTACCAAGAGGGGAGATGATAGAATGCAGGACAGCAACTCAAGGACGAATGGCATATTATGCAGTATTGTGCAGGCCACCACGCACATCTCACAACTGAGTTAGTTGCTAACTTTTGAGAACCAGACTATTTCAAGTACAAATTCAAACTTCTACTTCCTTGAAAGAAGTGGATAGTTGAGCAACTCTGGGATTGTAAGTCTTTCGGGAGAAGTAACTGACGGTCCTGAAGAGCTGCTGCCTCATTTATTTTAGACATGTTCTCTCTGGCTATCCAAGCCCCCACTTGGTCCACGTAACTCAGCTTATTGATATGCCTTGTCCTTGTAAACATTTAAATGTGAATTTCTGCTGGAGGTTTTTTTATTATGAGAACAGCATTTTAGTATTAAATAATTTCCCAAAGTCCTACGTGATAATAGTTGTGCTTTGAATTATTCAGTTCACAGAAAATCTAAGGAGAAGAACATATAGGTTTCAAGACTATTTGTAATAACATTTTAGTGCTTTCATGGTCCTCATTCATAAAACAAATATTTATTGGGCACTTATTATGTGCCAGATGTTATTCTAAGAACTGGGGAAACATATGTGACAAAACCTGACAAAATTCCTGCCCTTTAGGAGGCTACACTATAGTGGTAGAATATAGATCATTAACAAGATAAATGAATAAAATATATCGTGACAAATTACAGTAAGTGCCAAAAGAATAACAAAGCAAGGATTAAAGATAATGAGTGCTGAGGTGTGTATGGGGAGAAGAGGGGAAGGGGGAGAGTAAGTTTTTAGATAATGAAGTCAGAGAAGCTTTCACTGAAAAAGAGAACTTTGAATGAAGGATACACTATATACAAAGGCCTTAAGGTGAGAACAAACCTGCTGCATTCAAGAGACATAGAGGAGATCCAATGGTCTAGGGAAGGGTTCTAAAGGAATTCAGCCCCACAGTGGGCAATAAACTAAATAAGGAGATAGATTTATTTTTTAGGCTTCTGAAATCATTAAAACAAAGAATTTTTAGTTTGGGAGAGGATGGAAATGCCAGAGTTAAAAAAAAATGTGTCACAGAATATAGATGAGGGAGAAGTCACCTCTTTAATTACTGGAAGAGAGTAGGAAATGAGATTGATATTTTGGAACCATTATTTGCATGTAAATTGCTTTTGTTCATCAAAATGTGAGTCTTAATTTGTCATGATATAGAAAGATATGGTTATAACTTTCTCTCAAGCAAGTAGAGCAAAGTTACTAACATAATTATAATATTAATTTTCAGCGTTTTAGAGAATAGAGACGCATTTTACTTATTTTTTCATCTTTATTTTTGTTCTCAAATAGAGTTTCTTTTTCCTTCTCCAATTTTCTCCTAAGGCTCTTACATGTAGAGAAATAATGAGAGAACACTTTGTTAAAAAAAAAAAAAAGAGAGAGAGACAGAGACATTATAGAAATGTGTTAAAGGCAGTGAGTAAAAAAGAAGTAAAATTATTTTTATAATCTTTTTTCATTTGACTGGTGCCTAATCATTTTAAAAGGTATGTTTGAATACCCTCTAGTCATATCTATTCATAGTCGAGTTACAGCTAGGATCTCAGTCACCCAAAGCAAGTTGGTAGTAACAGGAATTTGTATCAAATCAGAACACAAGTTCAGCATTCCTGTGGGAAAGATAATTTAGCTATTTTACTCTCATTTCTTATGATAAAATTCTCATTAGTAATTTTCATACACCAATGCATCAGTCTGTCAAATATAATGCTAACCATTGAATCAAAATATTCATTCTTTTGTCTCTATTAAAATATTCATTCGTCTCTATAAAAAGCATGATTCTCACAATCAAATGAAAATGAGTAACGGTGTAAAATAAAAATAGTGAGGATAAGAAACAAATAACAAGAGAATAATTGAAACAACATACCTTGCAGGAAAAAGTGTATTTTTTTTTAAAGTAGGGTTCTTTAAGTAAGTTAATCAAACCTGTTGGTTGTTAGATGGTTTATACTTAAGGACAATTTTGAACATCATAGGTATATTAGCTAGAACTTGGTGCAATTACAATCTTTTTTAAGATCTAATGAAGACCGTGGCTTACAATGCAAAAAGAGCATGGAAAAACTTGTTTTTAAAGCTGCTAATCAAATGCATTCCTGATTAGATGAGTTTAGTTTTTAATTCCAGAAAATTGTAAGCTTCCTTTAAAATTTGACTATTTGATATATGATATTGTAGATAGAAATAGAACTTAACTAAAACACAACAATCGCCATATATATTTAATTGTTCAAAATACAACTTTGCAATGGTGAAAATTTTTTTTAAATGTAAGAAAAATAAGTAAAAGATATTTTGTTTTAAAGGAATATAAATGTATAATCTATTATTGATTAGCATTCAGAACACTAATTTTAATAAAGCTACACGGGACACCTTTGCTCTCTTTTTAAAAAATTATTTTTTCACTCGACATTTTTTTCAAGTAAATATATGTTGAAGATATCACAGAAATATGCGAAGACAAGTTCTTATTACTTGCATTCTGTAATGTACTTTCAACAGGACTGCTTAAAATACATTGTTAAAGTATAATTTTAAAAATATTAAAAAACGACTCAGGAAAATAAAAAATGAACACATCAAATATCTTATTCAACTCATTTATTCAAAAGAGAACTTGAAGACTATACACATATTTTTCTGGAATGACATTCACCCACCCTCCTACACACACACACACACACACACACACACACACACACACACACACCCTAGGCTGGTTAACACTAGCCTATAGAGCAATAAAATATATTGCATAGGGTCATCTTTTCTATTGGATGGGGATCAATTGCATATCTATGAGAAAAAAATGCATTTAAATTGCTATGGATATGAATCATTTTATTACTACCGGTTTTCTGCAATTTAACTTCTGTCTTTATGGAGTTCTAAAATGGTCTTGTCAATAGAAAGACAATCACAGGAGAGCACTATGCAAACAGATCATCCCTGGAGGCACCAGTAGACAACCTTTCTGGAAGCGTTTCACTGAGGAAGAAGAAAACACCCAGTAGTCCCTTTTGCCCATCTCCCAGTTTTGAACAGTTTTTTTCCTAAATGCACTATCAGACAATGGCATATGTTGTTTGCACTCAACTAATTTTTATCATCTGTTCCAATGTGTTACCTGGGATCTTTTTGTGCTTTATGACTGATATAAAATTAATGGAAATTCCTCAAGTTTTCTGTGAATTATCATAGAGCTTTTTACCTATTCCAGGCTATCTAAGGCTTTCAACTCCTGCTTTCCACTGAATTCCTTTAATATATGGATTACCTCACATCCGTCGAGTTCTTGTTCATAAAAAACTGCCCCTCAGGTTAAACAAAACCTCTTCCTTGATTTCTGCAACATCCTTCAATATTTCTTAATTAAAAATAACTTCAAATTAAACATCAACATTGCTGATTACTAAAAGACATTTGACATTTCACCACTAGTGTATCTTCAATGGCCACTATATCCTACATGAATTTAAAAAAGTGAGTATCCCTATAGATATCTAGGAAACTTTCAGGTGATTTGGGGCCAGAATTTCTAAATTTTATCTGTCTTTATAGCTTATATCTTTGATTTGCTATTACAATCCTGACTTCCAAGAAGTGACATTTTATACCTCCCTATAAATTAACAATATAGTTCTATATAAGGGGACAACAGGAATCTTAACAACACCACTGTGTTGTAATGAATATGAGCCACTTGATCTAACCTAGCTAGACTATTGATCTTTTTGGGAACCATATGTAATTCTATACTAAACTAAAGTACAAATAAGAGTATCATGGCTTCATTTTAGAATAACTTTAGAATTAACTTTATATTAGTTAATCACATTTGGTTTTTGTTAAATTTACTTTAAGAACAGTTGATGTATTTTGTGGGAAGGACATGAGGACTACCTGTGTTCATTAGGCATAACTTGAAAGCTTTTAGTCAAACAGAAATGTCTTTCTCTCTTCTTCCTACCTTCCTACCTACTAACATTCCTTCTCTCCTTTTTTACCACATGTATTTATTTAGCACCTACTAAATGATAGCCTCTGTGCTGTCAGGTTTATAATTGTAAACAAAAGATAAAGTCTGCTTGTTCTTACATACCTTAAGTCTGTAGGAAGAAATACAATTAAAAATAGAGATATAATAAAGTGATACAATAAAAGAAGTATTAGTGTATACAAGAGGACATAGCAAGGGTATTGTATTAGTTATCTGTTGCTCTGTAACAAATTATTTCAAAATTTAGTGACTTAAAACAACAATAATCATTTATTATTTCAGTTTCAATGTGTTAGAAATAGAGCAGCTTAGCTTTGAGGTTTTGGCTTGGAATCTCTCTTATAATTGTGGCCAAAATGTTGGGGTATTCTAACAGCTTAAGGGGGTTTGGAGGACTCACATGCAAGATGGTTTACTCACATGGCCGGCAAATTGGTGGTGGCTATTGGCATCAGATTACTTCAGTCTCCTTACAGTCTAGTGATTGGCATCCCTCAGAATGACTGACAGATGAGAAAGCAAGACAAAATACTGATATCTTTTATGACTTACCCTGAAAGTCATATACCATCAGTTTCTGAAATATCTCATCCACTACTTAGCTCACCCTTATTCACTACGGGTGGTGTGTGTCAACCTTATTTAAAAGTGTAAATGGAGGTTATCATGCAAAGTGGAAAAACTTGAGGACCATAATTTTACTTGTATATGGGATATAAAACTGAAAGCAAAAAACAAACATGACAAACAAACAGAGACTCATGGATACAAACAGTGGATTTGTGGTTACCAAAGGAAAGGGGAGTAGATATAGATAAAGGGAATCAAATATATGGTGATGGAAGGGAATTTGGCTTAGGGTGGCGAACACACAATACAATATATATGTAATGTATCATTCAGTTGTACACTTGAAATCTATATGATTTTGTTAACCAATATCACCCCAATAATTTTAATTAAAAATTTGAATACTCAGGTGAGGCTCATTGGTGGTCATCTAGGAAGCTAGGTATCACAGATACCTAGACTAATTTTGGCGGAGAAAGAGTGGTTTAAAAATTTAGTCTTAAAAGTGAGATTTAGATTATAGAAGGTGAAAAATAATAGGAAAAATAACTGATTTTATGATAAGTAATTTTAATAAGCCTATTGAGATTGATTATATAGATACTTCTACATATTCTGGGATATCTTAATTGAAATGACCAAAAGTCTTTGCTTAGAAACAGTTGACTGAAAGCTGTTAGAGAAATGTTATGTTTTCTAAATTACAAAGCCTAGCAACTATAAAGTTATCAGTATTAAACATTCAAAAGAACTGGCAATGCCTTTTTTACTTGTTGACTTCCAATTATACCAAATCTAAATTAGTTCTATGTTCTTTCTCCCTTTCTTTTAAAAAAAGATGTGTTCCACTCTGTTCCTGTCACACTCTTCCTACCATATTTTTCTCAAATTATTTCCCTTTTATTTTGAATGTCATAAGTAGTATTATCTTGGAGTCAACACTTGAAAAAAATGAGGTTTTCATTCTGAAGAAAAAAATAAGACAAAGATATACACTATTACTATTGCCATTGATTATTGAATGAGTTCCTAGCTAGTGAAGTAAAAAAGAAGAAAATATAAGGATTAAGGAGAAAAAATAAAAACATTATTTTTTATTCACAGGTAATATCAGTCTGTATATAGAAAGTGAAAAAACAAGTTGTGTATTACTTAGTGACTTTAGCAAGGTCTCTGGACAGAATATCATCATATAAAAATAAATTGCATTTATAAAATGCATTAGGAAAATAAAATACCTGAGAATAAATCTAAGACTTTCCCATATAAACAATAAAACAAAATCAATAGAAATAAAAAAGATTCAAATAATTAGATTCAAATAGTGCATAGATTGGAAAAGCTCAATATTTTAAGGACATCTATTCAAATTGATAAATTAATTCAATGTAATAATCAATAAATTCTAGCAGCTTAAAGAATGAAATCGACAAGGTAGTTTCAAAATATACATAGGATGTGCAAAATGCCAAGGATATCCTAGCAAATCTAGAGGAAGCATATAATGGGAGGACTTGCTTTATCTGATATCGAGTTATTATAAATCTACTAGAATTAAGACAGTTAGACATTGACACTAGATGGGCAAATTAGAGAAAGGAGCAGAGAAGCAAATTCATACAAAGTTCAACAAATATCAGAGCAGTGGCATGTTTTCAATAATGGTTTAGAACTATTGCATATTTTTTTAAAAATACACTATCTTGCACCAACACTAATTCACACCTTATATAAACATTATTTTCGATATGACTGCAAATCTATGTCAAAATAAAAGTAATAAAACTTTTAGCAAAATTATGTTCTATTGTGACAGAAATTCAACTCAAATGAACCTAAGCAATTGGCCTTTATTGGCTAATGTAATTGGACAATCTGATTATGAGCCTCAAATATCCCAGGCACTATGTGTCTCTCCATCTTTGCTGTGCTGGCTCAGGCTTGGTTTCATTTGGCTTATAGACTTTCCCCTCCAGGTGGACAAGGTGGCCTCCAACAGTGCCAGACTCATCTCCTCTGATTCTGACAACTCCATGGAAGAGAGATGGTCTTTTCAGGTACTGACTGCTTGCTTGTGTCCTATGTTCACATTGAATACAGCATGATGTCTGTGAGGAGACAGACTTGATAGGCTCAGCCTAGACAATGTTCCTATTGCCAGAGAGGACATGTGATTGCTCTACAAAGATGATTTAAATTGTGAGAGTAATTCTTTAATTAATTAATTTTTTTAAGAAGCAATGATGAGCAGAAGAAAAATAGCAAAAATAAATTTTCAGTCTAAACCTTACAAATTATATGTCAGAATAATGTAACAGAATCATAGCAGTCAATAAAATGTTTCATGTACTTTTAAAAATACTGCATATTTATTTTTTCCATCAGTAAAAATGAACCCTACTGTGTATTGAGCATCTAACATGTACACTGCATATATATATTATCCCTACTTTCCACCACAAAACTAAATGATCCTATCTTTTTTTTTTCCATTTTAAGAGAAGGAAAAATGTCATTATGGCAAATATGAGATCAGAATCTAAGATTTATCTTGACTTTAAAGACTGGTGCTTTTCAGTGTACCAAGCTATATCTCAATAGAAAACTTTTTAGTTCAAATAATAGTGTTACTATCATAAACAGCAAAGATCACTAGGTAGATTCTTGTGGAGTAAAATTGGACATATATTTGCAAAAGAATTAAGCCTTATATATCATTTTTAATTTCAAAGAGGACAATTTTCACATATTAAATTTAGAGTTGGATTGCACATAAATTAGCAGTGACAAAGGGTAAAGGCAGAAATATTTAAAAACCATACATTTTGTTCCCTGTGACTAACACAATATTATTTACAGGATTGGTTGCTGTGGTGATGGTCTCATATGTTCATCTTCATCCAGAACCCAACAGAGATTTGCCAGCAGTATAAATAAATTCCAAATTAAACATTTCATTTTAAAATACCATTTACATCACTACTCCATTATTGGAATAGTAAATTAAATTTTTTAAAAATTTAATTTAAATCTGTAACCTTCAAAGATTATATTTGAAAGGAAGGATTCTGTTTTGCCCTGATATTCACTTGGCTTTTCATATTCCTAAAACAATATGGCATCATTCCCTTAAGGCTGAAAGATTTGTAAGCTTTCACAGATCTGAGAGCACAGTTGCAACCAGGAATTTCTCAGTTTAAAATTTTAGTGCAGTACAAATATAAAGAAATTTATTGGGAGGGTAAGATCTTAGAAAGGCAGCCAGTATAGAAAAAAGTGGGCTAAATTTGAAGTTAAACGAATTATGGCTAAGGTATTAGTTTCCTCTCAGTATGATATGTTCAGTCAGTTGGAGGAATAGCGTTTTCCTGCGTCTCGAGCTTTCATCCTTATGAGGACTTACTTCCTATTTCCATTCCATATGGATATTTGATGTAGAATCTTCTTATCATTGAAACTTGATAGTATTTAAAATCCAATGCTGCTTTCAGCTAAGTAACTTCTCTTCCTTTGCCACTGTCATAATTTCCTTGCATTCATTTTGAGAGTTATATCCTTTAAATGTACCATCTGTATCCAACTGAATGAATGATTGACTATCTTTGTTCCTTTTTATGTTTCTGGATGTTTGGATTAATCTATACACAGTATTCACTTATTTGACAGATGGTAAATAATTTTTTTTTACCCCCATATCAGCTATTTAATTATCACTACCCTTGTCAGAACATAAAATTTTCTTGTACAAATTGCCATTGTTATCTAAAAATGTTGAATTGATCAGTTTATACAGAAATTAACGCTTCACAATCTACTAACAGACTATCTAGTAATGACTTCCAAATGATTACGATGGATGGTTTAATTAATGAAAGTGTGAAACATTTCTAAGTGTGTGTGAATATAGTCCTTATTTTTGCATAAAAAAATTAGCAGTAGTCAATTTAATGCCATTCTAAGTAATGATATGCATAAAGTAATAGTATTTATGCTCTGGTTATGTTTTCATAATACACATTAAAATAGATAATTATTAAAATTACAAAATTGTCATATTCTACATAAAATGTTCTGTGTACCATCAATGGTATGTTGATTGTATGTTGGGACACTGGTTTAAAAAATAAAGCCCCAGAATCTCAGATTCCAAGACATGTTAGATTCTTTATAACATTCCAGCTACTTTCTGGTCTTATCTTTAGTTTTCCCCTATGGTATATATATTTTTAATGACTTTCTTTATGGGGTTTATCCTAAAAGGAAACTTTTCCCTTCATCTTCGCTTAGAACACTCTCATACCATTTTTTATATACTTCTCTTGAAGCAATTATTATCTTACATTTTACATACTTGTTTATTAATATGTGTTACTTCTCAGAGACTGTGAAGCCAAGCCTTAAAAACTTATTGTTTACTATAAGTAAGGTTTCCAAATATCAGTGGTTTTTGAGTTTTTATATTTATACATGTAAACACAAGCAAATCCTTTTCTTTTTAGTTTGTTCCTTGACAATAAAATTCTTACATACTCAGTAGAAAAAAAATTAGAAAAGTATTAGAAATTTTTTTTTATCTGAGTCTGGTTTAGAATCTGGAGTTGATTTAAAGTTAAGTAATAATATGCTTTTGCAAGCTAGCCTTGTGAATTTGTTTACAATATAATTTCTTTAAAAATCTAGAACATCTGGTCTGTTTGATTTTTGTCACTTATGTGAAAAAGTAACCAAAGTCAATGATCTTGTGTGGTTGTAGCTATTAAGACTAGAGAATCTCTTCTTTATTTCCTGATCTCTATGCTTGGTCCATCACTCTTTCAGTAAAGATACAGCAATTTGGTATTAGTAGGAAACCTAGCTTTCACTGTCTGACAGAGAGGTCTTGATGTAGGATGATTAAGAAGGGTCACCTGAAGCCTTGTTTTCTATTTAAGCTACAGATGCAATTGACTTTTTCAATCTTCCAAAGCCTCAAGTTACTGGACTCTGTCAATATCTATTGCAGGTAGTGATCAGAAAGCTGCTCTGAGCAGAGCTGCTCTACCTCTGCTTGCAAACTGGTTAATTCTTGTTTAGTTCCATCCATCTCCTCAGTACCTTGCAAAAAGCAATAACAAATAGCCTACATGAACAAATTCTCTGAAATTTTCCAGCAACTTTCTCTAGACCTTGAGACTCAGGAAACACATTACCAGCTTTTCAAAGTTCCGTGGCTGACCATTTTACCAAACTATTTGCAATAGTAAGGTTCAGCAGCTCTCCAGCTGTTTCCTCATTGTGTGTTGTCCAGTTCTCCTATGAGTACTACATATTTTAGCTTTTGTTGCGGTGGTGTTCTATTTCCAGGTACCAACTTCTTTATTAGTTAGGATATAACTAGTAAGTACAGAGGCTCAAATGAAAGAAAAGCTTATGTCTCTCTCAAAACAATATGGAGGAAGATCCAGCAGGGTGGGCAGATGGCTCTGGACCACGAAATTGTTACAAGGCCTAGGTTCTTTCTGTACTATTTCTTTGCTATTCCCTATTATATTTAAGGTGACTGTAGAAGCCAAGGGATATAATAGTGACCAAGTATAAATGCTAATGGTTCTCATTCTAGGTAATGATAGAACTAAACTCTAGCTATACCTGCACGTCATGATTTATTACTTATATATAATTTGGCCTGTTATATTTAATCACTTATTGAATTTCATGTTGGTCATTCAGTTGGTTGAAAGATCGAGTTACTCTTAGCTAGTCTTTGTTTTCTTTAGAAGGTATTAACTTCAAATTTGTCAAGGTAAGTAAGAATACTCTAGTTGAACTGTGTCCTGGGTAGTAGAGTCTGTTTAGAATTTGTCACTGCTTATAATCTCTGGGGTTCCCCCAGGAGGGTGATGGCATATGTATAGAAAAAAGTTTAAAACAGGGGGGAAACATTTAAAAGGAAAAAAAAAAACAATAAAAAAAAAGACTGAAGGGGAAATGAGTAAAAATCTACTGCAGATGTTTATTCATTCACTTTTTCCCCCCCTAAATACCTCTCTGTGGTAGCCTTTATCTGTTAGATTATTCAGGTAGAAAGATTTATTTCAATAAAAAAATGAAAAAAAGAATAATAATGATATAATGAAAGTGTTTTATATTTGTGTAACATTTTAGGATTTCCATATTGCCTAAGAAAATGAGAACTAAGCTTTGATAGAACATCACAAAAAAAAGCAGCTTAAAAGTGATAGGTTCTGAAAGATAATTGCCTTTCAGATAAACAAGTGCTACCATAGGAACCACATGTTAAACCATCAATTTTGCTCAGCCAGAGAGATGGCAAAACTTCCAACCTTCTTCTCAAGGAAAATAGATGAGAATCTTTACTGATCTGGATCAGGGAGATTACAATGGTGTTGAATAAGCAACACGATAAGAATATCCTCTTAGATAACTAAATCAATCTATATTTATGAATGTAACTATTTTTAGAACAACTTTGGAAGAGATATATCTCTTTTAATACATGCAAAGAAATAGCTAGTGCCCTTTATAATTGGATGCTGATATAAAGAGAGACCATATAAGTCTGAGAGAGAAAATAATACATCTAGAATAAAATGATTAATCAAATGATAAGAATTTTATTAAAACTTTAAATGAGCATTTTATTTTTAATAATTAAAATGTAATTCAGAAGGTAATTTTAGTTAATCTTCATATTTCACTAAAGTTGTAACTTTCCCATCTCTACATTTTAAAAGGCTTCATTATATAAAATTACAGTCATATCTTGGTCACTGTAAGTATCAAGTGAATTATTTTGAGAAATAATCTGAGACTTTCAGTGCCTCATGAATGTCTCCTTTGGATGACTTAATTTTTTATGTAATAGAAATAACACATTTTGATACAAGGTGTATTGTTAAAAATGGAAATAAATTAATATATATTTCAAATCACTTCATTTTTTAAAAGGAGTTCATTTTTTAAAAGAGCACTTTTTAATTTATAGAAAAATTGAGACTACAGTACAGAGGATTTCTATATACAGCCTCAAAATTTCCCTTATTATTAACTTCTTGCATTAGTATGGTACATTGTTATGAGCAATGAATCAATATTGATACAGTACTATTAATCAGAATTCATTGTTTATTCATGTGTCCTTAGTTTTTACCTACTATCCTTTTCTGTTCTGGGATTCCATCCAGGAAACCACATTGCATTTAGTCCATTATGACTCTTTAGGTTCCTGGTTATCAGAGTTGCTCACACTTTCCCTTGTTTTTAATGTCCTTGAAAGTTTTAGGTTTGTCAGGCACATTGTAGGATGCCCTTCTCTTGGAAATTGTCTGCTATTTTTCTCATGATAGACTAAGGTTATAGGTTTAGGAGAGGAAGATCACAGAAATATAGTTCCCTTTTCATCATAGTATATCCAGGGTACGTACGATCAACATGATTTTTGATTGTTGATGTTGATCTTGATTACATGGCAGTGTTTGTGAAGTTTCTCAACTAAATCTTTTGTTGCCTATGTCTGTGCTGTAATCCTTCAAAGAAAGTCTCGATGCGCAGCCAATACTTAATGAGTGTGGACTTATAGTCCCTGTTTTTTTAGGATGGATGTATATAAATGATTTGAAAATTTTCTGAATGAAAGATTTGCTTTTCTCCTTCCTTCATTAATTTATTTAATCATTTATATTAGTGTGGACACATGAATACTTATTTTATACTTTAGGTTATACTATTATAATACTACTTGATTTATTTTTTTTTTGCTCAGACTGTTTTAGCTTTGGCCTCTGGGAACTCTTATAGTTGGCTCTTATGCCCTTTGGACATAGGTTTACAACATGTGTTTGTTCGTTTCACTTTCTTACTTTCTGACACTGTAAAATGTTCCATGCTCATTTTGTGTATTTCCTGTCTCAGGCCTAGAATCAACTATTTTGCCAAGAATCTCACTCTCTTTTTAAAAAATGGATAATGGTATTAGAAACTAGAATGTGAGCTCTCAGTATGCTTGCTGTTACTGGGGTGTTATTCCTTTTAGCTCTCTCAGCTGACAGAAGAAAGAAGTAAATGTGTGTATGCCAACTCGTTTATGTACACGTATGTGTAAATATTACTGTAAGTGACCATCTTTAATTATATTCAGCAAAACATGAGTTCATACTGATACGTCCAACTCTAATCAATTATCCATAGATCATTCTAGCCTCTTCCCCTTACTTATCTGTAATTTCTACCCCAACAATGGCTTCCATCATCTGCCATCTCTTTACTTAATTGTTCTATCCAATATAAATATGTAGCAGTATTAAATCTGTGAATGCCTTCTGCTATGAGGAGCAGCTTTATCTACTACAATATAGCCCTTAAATATAGTTCTTTTTTTCTTTAGTCCTATAGAACCCATTCACTTCCAAAGTCACTTAGATCAGTACTTTTTCTCCCATCTTCTTTAGTGAGACTGTTTCATATATTTATAATATAGTTACATTCTCTTGTAATAGTCTGCATTGCTTCCTGGAATTCCTAAACCTCCAACATTATTTTTAAAATTTTGCATACATTAGAGTTTATTTTTTTGTGCTGTAAAGTTTTATGGTTTTGATAAATGCATAATGTCATGTATCTATAATTACAATATCATACAAAAGAATTTCACTGAACTAAAAATCCTCTTTGCTATACCTATTCATCCTCTCCTCTTGACTATGAATCCTGGCCAACCACCATTTTTAGTGCACTAAAATTATTCTGTATGATTTTCTGTATAATATTATAATTGTAGGTACATAACATTATGCCTTTGTCAAAATAATTTATTAGTAAGCCAGATAAATCTTACTAAAAGTGGCACTTAGACACTCATCATAGCATAATTTTTTTCAATTTTAATAGCTCTTGTATTATTTTTGTTTTTCAGTCTTGAGTGGTTCACATTAATACTCAACTTGTTCTAACCTCAGATATAGATTAGGGAAAATAATACTGACATTATAATATGAAAGGGTAGAGAGACCAGAAGGCTATGTCAAATCATGTTTTCAGACACTTATCATAGCTCTAGAGAAAGAACATCTTTAGTGGTTTATAGTTCATGTGAGTTGTAGTTTTTTTTTTCCCCCTGACACTACAAATAATTACTGTGAGATTAAGGAGCATAATTTTTAAGGTGAATGATTTTCTTTGTGACATTACCTTGTGCCTTTCATTATTACAATACTGAAAAACACTGAATTCTATTTGTCTCTAAGGCAGAATGATGGAAAAGAAGAAATAAATGTTTTAAGATGAAGTAAATCAAGGGGTGCCTCCTGGGTCTCTCCCTTATTGTGTGTCCTTGGATAAACTTCTGTGTATGTGGATACTCCAGTTTCTTGACTTGTTTATATTGTGTGATGGTTATTTTTATGTGTCAACTTGATCATCCAGATAATTGGTCAACATTACTCTGGCTGTGTCTGAGAGTGTTTCTGGATGAGACTGCCATTTGAGTAGGTAGATTGAGTAAACCAGATTACTCTCCCTAAGGTGGACTCAATTAGTTAAAGTCCTGAATAAGAGGGAATTCCCTGAGTAAGAGGGAATTTCTGTCTGACTGCCTTTCAACTGGAACATCACATTTATCCTGCTTTTGGACTCAAACGAAAATATTGGTTCTTGGGCCTTCGGCATGCTGGCATTCAGCCTGGAACTACACCACTGGTTCTTCTGAGACTTTAACTCGCAGGCTGCAGGTCTTGGGACTTGTCATCTTCCATAATCATGTGACTGAATTACTTATTTTGCATATATATTTTATATATTTATGATGTATTGCATATATATATATGTATGTGTGTGTATATATATGTGTATATATATATATATATATATATACACACACATATATATATATGTATACACACATATACATATATTTTTTTTCTGGAGAATTCTAATTAATAGTTTCATTATATAAATGTTTTCAAATACTAAATAAACTGCAGTAAGAAATATATTTTATATAATGACCAAGAAAACATTCCCCCACCATATATATACACACATACATGTAAGATAAAGTTTGCCTTTTCTATAAAATCAATTTTATATCAAATATCTTTTAATTAATGTTTAATAGCTCATGAGAAAAATATTTAAACCAAATTAGAAAATATTTAATTTAATGTCATAAATGTGTTTAGATGTTCAGAACACACAAAGTTGTGCACACCATTTATGCCTGGTTGAGTTTTTGCCTACCATTTCATCATCTCAGTCAAGGATGAAAATTCTGGTTTAATTTAGTAAGTCATAAATAATAACAATTTTCTCTGTTTATAATATAAAATATTTTTAGTCTTAATCTAAAGTTACAAAAAATGTAATATCTGACAATTATTTTTCAGTGTAAATGAAGAACCAAATTGTAATAATTGTCATCTGTAATAATGAATGAATTGTAGTAATTTATTCTCTTTAGGCATGAAGTTTAACTCAATTATTGATGCAGGGTTTTGAATAAGAAATAGACTGTCTAAAAGTTTTTTTCTATTTTCTTCAATAAATTAATGATTAAAAGTTTGAGACAAAAATAAGATGTAAATCTATTTCTAACTTTATTTTTTTCAAACTCCTTTTGTTATTAATTTCTTCTACAATATGATGCAGCATATTTTGGGAATATGTAGGAGATAAGGTGATGACTTTGAGTCTTGTTTGCAATAATAATAATACTTTTGGAAGCTTTCACATATGTTTGGTGTGTTGACAATTTTGTTAATTTTCTCACCTAAAGTTTAACTCATAAGAAATGCTTAAAATGCCAGTTAAATACTACACCAATTTTTCTGCTACACCATTTTTATCACCAAAATACCACATAGAAAATATCCGCCAACTGTGGTTACATTTAGTAAAACATAAAATTAACTTTTGAGTTTATAATCTTTCAAGAATTATGAGGTGTCTGAGATTTTTGCCCTTCTTGTAAGCTAACAAGTTAGCCTGCCATGGTTTCAAAAGACATGAGACTCCTGGGACAGAGATGAAGTACTTTATTACTCATAGAAAACAAAGCACCGTGAGCTGACATGGAGTTTGCCTTGGTCAATACTGCACATGCAGTGGATATGTGTCACGGATAAAAAACTCAAAGTTAGGCAAAAAAATAATTGTTTAAAACACTTCAAGTAAAGCTATCCAAACTTGACTCAAAGGGAGACATTATCTTTTTTATCTTGGGCATCATACAAATCTACTATGTCTCAGGAAAGACACTATCTCTATTTCCCAACATTTCATATAATATAGACATTCTTGAAAGATATTCTGGAACAAACATATTAGTGCTTCTTGTAAAATATGCAGAAATGTGAGACACATGGCAAATGGTCTCCCAACATGATCTCTTTGAGATTTTTTCTAGGACAACCAGTACATTTTAAGATAATATAATACATTTAATTAACTTTAGACAAAAATATTATATATGGTGTTATCGTTATGAAGTACAGTTTTGAATTTTCAGCTGATATATAATTTAGAAAGTTACACATTACATTTTCATACATACTATAGGAATGATGTTTTGGAAAGTTGCGTGAGCTATTTTTCTTTCTTTTGTCCCAAATTATGAGGTAAGTAAAGTAAAAATTTCCTTTTTATTAGCGGCTATAAAAAATTAGAAAATTTCAAATAAATTATTTTTTGAAAATATTTTGGGAACATATTAACAAGTCAGTTTGCTATAATTCCAATTATTTTTTCTTTCAAAAAATTTTTAGTTTTTTTAAAATTACAGTTAAAAATCAATATTATATTAGTATCAGGTATACAACATAGTGGTTTGACATTTATATAACTTATGAAGTGATCCCCATGATAAGTCTAGTACCCACCTGGCATGATACTTAGTTATTATGATATTATTGACTATACTCCTTATGTTGCATTTTACAACCCCATGACTATTTTGTAACTACCAATATGTACCAATTATTTTTTCAGTTTTGACAGTTTAAATCTTTTTTCTACAAGGTTATCATTAAAATAAACATATTGAAACTTGTTATTTTTATTCAGGTTTGTACATTTAATAAAATTATATCCTGACAATCATAATAAAATGTTGTTGTTGTTTTTTTTTTAGTATGTAATTCAAGTGAAGTAGAGGTTTGCTGGTTTCAGAGTACATTTGTTTCAAATATTGTCACTCAATTTTATGAGAAATTTGTTTTAATTCAATTAAAATATTACTGTTACCATCAACGAAGAGACTATCATATCACTGATAATCTTTCAAAAAATACATAGAAAGTTTATAACAAAAACCTCCTTGGAATACATAATTTTGCCAATAGTAGGTGCTTGTCCTGGCTCACATAATTACATCTAATATAGATCTTGTTTTGGTATTAAAATGATAACACAGAGGAATATTGGCTCACATAATTATATCTAATATAGATCTTGTTTTGGTATTAAAATGATAACACAGAGGAATACTATACAGCTACCAAAAATGGCTCCTGTGTTTGTTTCCTAAAAATGACTTTTATTTTGCTCAGATATGTTTGTTTAGTTTTATAAAACATTCTTTGATCCACAAATCTACCAGTCTTTGAAACCTGGAAAAGGTAGCAAAAGACTGTTATCATAACGTCCTTGCAAATTCAGATATGGATTGAAAAATTGTGCCACAGCGCTTTTTTCATTATTAGGTCATAAATTATTCTGTTCATGTAAGTATCAGTTAACGAGCCCTGCTCTCCTCATATGCACAACGTCCTTGAAAGGATATCATATGAAATTAAATGAAAAAGCTCTTCCTCTGTGCTCTGAAAAATAGTTCTAGAATATAGATGTTAGTAATGTGTAAGAAAGATGATTTTGCTAATTAAATTATAAAATATATCTGCTAAAATTTCTCTGAAGATTTATTAACAAGATAATAGAAAGAATCCTGAGTGGAGAGAGAGGCTTTATTTGTCCATGCATTGAGAATTTTGGAATCAGACAAAATTGGTTTCTGTGAGTGATTTCTTTAGCATATTTTATGTCTGAAAAATAGTATACAATAATTAAATAAAGACAGTAGAAGAGTACTGTTAAAGAACTTGTCAAATGTGCATTGATGGTAGTACATTGCTTGAAATTGTTGTTTCTCCCCCGACTTTTTAATACCCCTCCACTTCCACCCTTGACCTATGGATGTTGCCATTTTTCCCTGAGATCTGGATCTCTGAAGGTGGAGCGTTTCCTCCCATACCTTGCAGGGTGCACCTGGGGCCTGGCGCACCCAGGAAATGGCTCGTAGCTTTACCTGGGGCGCAAACCCAGGACCTTCTGCATGTAAAGCAGAGGTGCTAACCATTACACTCTGGAGTCACCTGTGAAGTTGTTATTTCAAAGTTAAATATTCTATCTTCAAAGTTAAAGAAGAGATTTCACTGTTATGCATAAAGATTTTTGCAAGGAACAGTTATTTTCCTTTAAAATTTTAAGGGTAATTAGTTCATATGAGAAAAGAAGCTATGACTAAAGGTAGAAGAATGGCTTTTACTTTTACATCTTTTCTTTCTTTCTTTCTTTCTTTCTTTCTTTCTTTCTTTCTTTCTTTCTTTCTTTCTTCCTTCCTTCCTTCCTTCCTTCCTTCCTTCCTTCCTTCCTTCCTTCCTTCCTTCCTTCCTTCCTTCCTTCCTTCCTTCCTTCCTTCCTTATGGCTGGTGATCAAGGTGATACTATGGGATGTGGAGCATTTGTTTTTTAACTTTAGGAGTAAGGTCTGTTGAAAGAAATTTCTTGCAAAGTATAGTTACCATAGCAACTGTAACTGTCTTTTATTTTCACATGCACTATTAAGAATTGGTTGACGACAATAATTATAGACTAGTTGAAGATAAAACATTTGCTGTACAGCAAAGACATGTATAAAGACATGGTTTGGGAGAAATTGTCCTTGTTTAGAGAAACAGAAATTACTCTTTAAGGAAGATTTGATTTTGTTACTTAGATAGTTAAAATTCTATCTATACATCCCTTGTGAAGTATTTAGGTGATTTGTGATCATGTCAAGAAACATTTTCTTTCTCATAATTTCAAAATCACGTGTTACTTTAAATTCTTTTTCCTCCCCATCCCCCATATGTGTGCATATCTGTGTGTGCATGTACCAAACTTGTAGAATTTTTTTTAGTTCAATTATTATTTCTTCAGAAATAATTTGATTGAACAATAAAATAATGTAGAAAATACACACATTACCATTATCTTCTTTTACTTATAAAACCTCTTAGACTACAGACCTTCTAAAGAAGGTGATGCAAGTTTTTATATAAGTGAAAGAAATGTCATTCAACTTAAAACATGAAAAGGAAATCCAGCAATTGACTTATTTTCTCTGTTACTTCAGATTTAGTTGTATTGTGTTGTTGAAAGTTAAATGTATTTATCTACAGTGGTTTTATATACTTAGTATGTAAACATGAAAGTATTTTTCAGTCATTAGATTATTAATAATGCCCATTAAACAGTATCATACTGAGTATGGTGTTATCAGTCCAGAAATAAATAAAATGGAGTTTAATTTGTTTTTAAAATATCTCCATGGAATACCATTTTATCAATGCCATTTTTTTTGTTCAAGAATAGAACTAGCATGGTAGCAACAATTCTGGACAGCATAACTATAGTGCATTTCAGTAGATGATGATAAAAATGTTTTCTGAGATACAAAATCTTTCTCTGAGGCTAACATAAGCAGACTAGAATGGTCTTTTAAACTCTTTTAGGGTGACAGGGTAGAGTGGGGTAAATAAAATGCTGTGAGGGGGTGCTGTGGATAGTTGACGGGGGAGAGCATGACAATTAGCGCTGTTTCGAGACCAACCACAGCAATGAGTGCTTTAGTTCATCCACCAAAATCCTTTTTCTAACTCTTTCTGCAGAGAGAGTGGCCCATGGGATCCACAGAGGGGCTACTTCTGCACATGCATGGGGAAGCGCCCTGTGTGGTTCCAGGGCTTGCCTGTGGTGGCTATGAATATGCACTGCTCAGATCTCCTCCACAGGGGTCCTGGTTACAGATAGTTCGGGCTACTTCCCTGCCAAGGTATTAATGTAATCTCATTTCTAACAGAGGTGGAACTCTATAACGGGTTGCTTTTGCTCAGGACTCTCCATCAACCTGGCTGACATTTTCTTAGAACTGTACCATAATCAGAGACCTTTTTTAAGTCTAATTTTCCTCTTCTGTCTCGCACTTGTCAGATCTACATCATGGACTGAATATTCTTCCCACCTTCTCTAGATAATTCCTTAGACCTTTCCACCCAGCAAATGTCTTACACATAATTGATATTATGATAATCACTTGTCTTGGCATCTTCTTCTCAGCAGACTTGAACTAACATAGAGTTTGAAAGAATATCAATAATTTGGTATCAACTGTGCTGAACATGAGATAAGTTTTGGGTTATAGATGTGGGTATTGAGCAGGCAGTTTGAGATGTAAGACTGAAGATGCAGGAAATGAGAGGAGAGGTCCAGTCTGCAGACAGAGATTTGGAAGTTGACTAAGCATCACTGGTATTTAAGCTGTAGAGCAGGATGACTTTACCAAGGGAGCAATGTAAATAGAAAGGAGAAGAGCACTTAGGATTAAGCTCTGACAGACACACTTCAACCAGAAAAGATGAATCAACAGTGGAATGGGGCACATTCAGGAGAGTGTGGAAGGCTAGAAGTCAAGGGAAGAAAAAGTGTTTCAAGGAAGCCTATAATTTTAATTGCTGCCTATGGATTAAGTAATATAAAGTCTGAGAATTAATAATTAGGTTTAGCATTGAGGGGTATTTGCTGACCTTGAGAAAAACAGTGTTAGAGAAAATGGGGGTGGGAGACTGACTTGAGTGGCTTTTCAAGAAAAAATAGGGGGGGAAAAGTGGTTGTAGAAATGGAGAGAGCGAGTATCGAAAATGCTGTAGAAGAGTTTTGTCATAAAGGAGAATAGCCAATTGGGTGAAGTAGATTGGAGGAGCTTTTTGTTTGTTTGTGTGCTTTTTTTTTTTTAAGATGGGAAAAATTAAGTCACGTTTGTATTCTGATAGGAATGATCCAGCAGGAAAAGTGATGGTATTGTAGGGGCGAGCAAAAACTTTCTGAAGCAATATTCTAGAGTCGGAGAGAAGAGATAGGACGGTTCGACCCTTATAATAGGAACAAAGGCAGAGTGAATAGGAACAGATGGAGGTAGGTGGATAAATGTGGGTGCTGGACCTTGCAGAAAATCTGGTTCTATTTTCTGAGTGAAAGTGGAATCACAGGGAGGTGTTAGAGGTTTATATTTATTTAGAGAGAGTGAATAGATTCAGGAATTGCAATATGATTGCCTAGCAGCATTAAGAACCCATTTGGGATTTCAAGCACGAATGTAAAGTGAGAGTAGTCAGCATACATTATTTTTCTCTGTAATCATAATGCTTGCACATGAAGATTGGGATGAATTAGGGCTTGGGTTTTACCAATTGTAAAGCAAGAAATAACAGAGGGGCAACAGAGTTGAGGGGGTAGGTAGGTAAGGAAGAGATTTTCATATAAGGCAAGTGAAGACATGAAGATGGTGAGCATCCGGGTTATCCCATTACTCCTGAAGACGTACCATGTAAGCCACAGTAGGGCTTATGAATAAAGCTCTTTTTATGTGATATTTTTATATCATATCTCAGCATGGGTTGGAGAAAGATTTAGAAGTGGGGGTGTTTTGCAAAGGAAATCAGAAAGGGGATAATACATCATTTGCCAACCAATATCTTGCCCTTCAGATTGTAGAATGATTTATAAGACAGATATGTTAATGGCTAATATTTTGAAAGAACGGGATTTTCATGTTAACAAAATACATAGTGAAAATATTTGTCAAAGCAGTAAGCTCACCAGTGATGATGTTTTGCTTGGATAACTTGTGTCAGCATATAGATTTTCTGCAGTGAAAAGATTTTAATGATAGTAAGAATTCCACTGAAATAGTTCAGGGTTTTCTACCTCAGTTAACTTGTTTGAGCATCTAATAAATTGTACTTAATACTAACTTGTGTTAAAATGATAAATGCAATAATTCTTTATATATAAAAACAATAAAACATAAGTATAATGCCACTTCTATTAGAGATACCTCAGTAATTCCTTAAAATTGCACTTTAGTTACTCAAGAATTACCTCTGTGTATGCAAACATTTTTAATTAGTATTCTCTGAGGTTAAAGAAAGCCAATAATTCCATTACTTATATTTCCAAACAAATTAAATTGTCATATAGTAATAATTCTTAGATTTAAAAAAAATACCAAATGTTCTTTTAAGTGATACGATATGAAATTAAGAGTTCCTGCCTTTGTTACTTAAATTTGGTTTGCTTACTTATATGTGCATTTGTTGAATAAGTACACTGATATGTTATATAACAGCAAAGTTGACTAAGCAGTGATATTTAAAAATTTCTTTTGAAATGTCCACATCTTAACAACAAAATTTATGCAGCTAATATACCACTGGAGATCATGTTTAGAATCTCTGTGGTCTGAAAAAAAATATATCATACATAAAGTTTTTTCATTTTCATTTTTCAACTATTAAGTATTCTAAAAATAATATTTTTCTTGTTTAATAATGAGAATAAGGTGTGAGAGTAACTATCCCTTAAAACCACCATTCCACCTCTGAGAATAAGCAGATATTTTTAAGGCATATTAAACCTTTTCATCCACAAAAAACTGACTTGCCTGCCTGTAAAGTGTATGGAAATAATGAAATATGTAATGTGACATTTAGGAGTATCATTTTTAAGGTCTGGCAGATTGGAATTCATTCCTGGCTCCATCACTTATGCAGGGGCTGTGTAAATGTGGGCAAGTTACTTCATCTTTTCATATCTCAGTTTTGTCATCTGTGTTCCCCTCACATCCTCGAATAGAATATTAAATACAAGAGAAAAGGGACTTTGTCTAGTTTAAAAATCTCTAATGCTCAGCACAGAGATAGGTCCTGAACAAATATTTGTTGAATGAATAAATATATAAAATATATACTTAGAAGAGTACATAAATAGAAATTGTATAATGGAGATATTTTGAGGATAAAAGGACATAACAAATGATGCACACAGAGCTCAGTTCTGGATCAGAGTAACTGTTCTTACTGGAGAGAGTTCTGGAGAAGCCAGGGTGAGTTTGCCTTATGTGTCTGACCTTTCTTTGTCCTTCAGGCTGCAGAACAAATTTAATTAGAACTGTGGCCTTATGGCATGCTCCAGAACCATCAACTGTGGAAGAGGGGAAATATTTAGCTATTTCTGCTCATATCTCCTCAATCTTTCATAATATTTGCGATAAACAAGCCCAATGGATAAAAGTATTTTAGCATATAATCTAAAGCTCATGCCATCAATAAAAATGTTTTTAGAGCATAAGCATGCATATCAGAAAACTGGAGATAGCACATATGATATTTCATTGATTTTAAGATGCATACTTTAAATTTTTACATAGCCAAAATCTGGATGCATTTGACACTCAGTGGCATCTTACAATTGATTGGCTTTTCTTTTTTATTCTCTCTCTCTCTCTCTCTCTCTCTCTCTCTCTCTCTCTCTTTCTCTCTCTCTCTTTCCCCTTTCTTCCTTTTTCTTTGTAGTTCATAATATAATAAGGTGTGTTCAGTAGAATTGATAAAATATGGTATAGCTATATATAATAGCAGTATTTTTCCATGTTTATTTCTTACCACCACCCAAACCTGGCAAAGATTATTATTTTTCTCTATTTTTTTTCTCATTTCATACCCCATGAAATTTTAATACCGTAGATATACTCTACATATGTTTATGTATTACACGTATATATGTGTTTTATGAATATAAAGAGTAAGATATTTTTGTCCCCTAAGACTCAATATTCTTCCACTTGGGAGCACGATCACATTCGTTGAGTATGCAGGTTTTAAAGTGAAACTGTATTATTCTTAGTTTTAAAAATCTCATTTACTTGAATTATGGGAAACATAAATTAATTCTTAGGTTTAGAGCATTTGGTTTTAATTATATAACCTGATATGTAGGAGTTTTATTATCATCATGAATGATTGTCAAATGCTGTAAAAATGCATGCAAAATTGGAACATTTGTTATGTACCCCAACACTCCATGTATTTTAACAAGTGAGAGATCTTTAAATTCATCCAGTGATATTATTCAAAATATTATTCTCATTTTATGAAATAAGACTATTTAATAAATTTAGGATGTTCACTGCTTCACCTGTGCATATTCATAATTTTAAAGACATAAGTTGAAAACTACATCAATAAGGAGATTCCCAAAGACCATCTCATTTCTGTGGAGTTCTATAAGATATCTAATACTCCACAGACAGCACTCAGCAGGGAGGGTGAAGATGTGCAATTCTCGAAGGCTTTTTACAGCACTCTCCTACTGCAGTGTAAGCACTTTCAGGACCCCCACCCTCAACAGTAATAATGGAATACAGAGTTCAGTCCACTTGTGACCAGTGGTTTGCATCAGAGGGAAGATAGGGACACAATCTATGACCAAAAAACCGGGATTTTCTCTTGCAAAGCTAATTGTTGTATTCAACAGCTTGAACTGATGGAGAAAGGAGTGGTGTATTTACTTGGGGAATATCTTTAAATAGCAAAGTTGTTCAATGTGTTTTTAAATGTCATGACTTTTCTCTGGGCTTTGCGGTTTAACTTTCATTTTTTTTTCCACTAGTGGTACGAAATAGTTTTAAAATTTGTGAGACACAAAACTTTTAACTTTGTTGTATGCATTGCAATATTATTTTATATCTGGAAATTCATACATGTGCATATTGGCCTAGTTGTATTGGGTTATATTAAATGGCTGTTTCTGAGACTCAGATGTATCAAAACAATGATTTGTTGTTTGGGGGGATATGAACTATTCTAGTAGATGAAGCAATGTATCAGCAAAACTTAACATAGGTAGTATTCAACAGAGACCCCTCAGCAGTACACAGACAACCAAATCAAGGCTTTATCAATTGATTTAGTTTTACACAAGCTTTTGTAAATAAACTGAAAGTGAATTCAAAACCAGAAATCATCTCCCCCACTGCTCCGAGTACTCGCTCTCTCTCTGCCCTTCAGTCGTAGCATCTCCATGATGCTCCTGGCATAGATGTCTCTCAGGTTAACGCTGATGTATGAGTCAGTGGCAATGTTCTTGGTTAGCTTCTTCAGAGCTTCGCGCTGTCTAACAGCTGCTTCCTTGAGCTTTAAGGTGAAATAGCAAGCAGAGAAGCGGTCGTTAATAATAGCAATAGGCAAGGCCAAGACAAGGATTCCGGATAATATACACATGAAGGCCACGATTTTGCCTGTGGTGGTGTCTGGTCTAATATCCCCATAGCCCACCGTAGTCATGGATGTTGTGGCCCACCACCATGCACAAGGGACACTTGTGAAAGTTGTGTCGGGAATGCTTTGCTCAGCAAAATATTCCACAGTTGAGAATATAGAAATTCCCACGGACAGAAATAGGAGCAGAAGGCCGACTTCTTCATAACACTGGGTGATTGTCATCCCAAGTGAGCGTAATCCTGTAATAGAACAACTGCTGTCAGTCACTGGCACTCCTCTCCTCCTCCTCCCTCCTCCCCTCCCCCTCTCCACTATCCACCCACAAACATGCAGTTCACATCTACTATGACTCCAGCACTGGGCAAAGTTCTAGGGAAACATAGATGACAAATCAATCTTTATTTCAGGAAGCTTAGTCTGGTTGATGAGGCCAGATTGAGAAAGATAAAAAGAAATATAGTTAGATTCATTCACTTACTTATGTACTTATTAAACACCTATGATTTATTAAAAAAAAATAAGTGAGAACGAAATTAAAAGGTAAGCAGAGGACATACGATAGGAGTTTGTACGTGAGTCTATACAATGGGAGGTCTTTGCAGTGTTGCATGTGGAGGGCTCATTTGGTCAGATCTGCATTTTAATGAATCACTTCAACACATTTTTCTAGTGCCAATTTGATGCTTTCTCTTTGTATTTTATGCATCTGTTCTTCTCGCCCTCCCAATAAAGTTTAACACAATGAGGGCATTGTTATCTGAATGCAAGAGGCAGTAAAGAGTGAAAGCAGCAGAAATAAATTAAGCATCAGTTACAAAACTGATGAGAGAGCATCATATGTACACTTTGAGGACATTCAGAGAGGTCTATTAGGAGGGATTTCGGAACTCCCATGATACCCATTGACATTCTCGTCCTTCATACCATAGCCATAGGGAAATTGCTCCCTTGAATACATAGAATTTCTACATTCTTTTAAGGAGGTAGACCTGAAAACAATATTCTTCCACAGCAAAAAGGTATGGAGGACTGAAGACACTAGGAAAATCACTATGGGGCATTGAGTGGATTTCTCATTGCTATTCTGAGGGATCACTGAGCCCCTGGGAGACAAATCCAAGAGACTCCATCCCCATCTCTGAAGAGATTAAATCCTAGGGAGAGTAAGGTGTTCCCTAGTCATAGTGGGACTGTAATTTGAATGAGGTATCTTCCCTAACACTAGAGAGATACTGCTAAAAGTGTATTTACATTTCGAAGTCATATCAACCTGCTGTCACAATGATACTGTCTCTGAAGTCCAAAGCAATACCTCTTAGAATCACTTAAAATTTTTATTCACTTACTAGAGACTACTTGCAATGCACTAAAATACTATTTTTGTTTTATTATTTTTTGTTCTTAAAATTTTGAAATATTCTTGATTTTTTCACAGATCAGTGAATATTAATTTTGAGGTTTAACTTCAAAAATAAAAATTTTTTAGAATATTTTTAGAATACCTTTTAAAAAATTGACCTTCCTGTGTCTGTACTGAATTGCATTTCTGAAATAAATTGACAACATACGAGGAAAAGCAGACCATTTGGGGAGTCTGTTTTTATTTCAAGATGAGATCTTCTAAATGATTTTGTAAAGAAACGTAAAGCGGCCTGAATTTCTGCATGTCACTTCTATTAACTCAGATAATCCTCAAAAACAATAAGAGATAGATGTTGAAATTATTATTCCATTTTACAGATGAGAAGACAGGCACAGAGATGTAGCATCTTTTGTACAAAGCTACAAAGCCAGGATTTAAACCTAGGCTGTTTGGCCTGTCATTGTTCTCCTAACTGTATTGTATAGTACCTCTCAATTTATATTTATAATTATTACATGGGGAAATATGACATCTATGTCTATGTTTTGCTAAATGCTTGAGATAAAATTGTCAAATATTTGTGCAAGTGTTCATATCTTTTTTCAATAAATTAAGGCTTTATTAACACTTTGTACTGCTTTAGAACTGAAAAACCCTTTGAAGAGGTGACATTGTGGAAATTACTATTATTTTCTTTTCCTTTCTTTTGGGGAAAAAATGTAGTCTTTACTGGGTGTTTTTAAATTGAATCTTGTGAAGAGTTTATAAATACTAGAAGAAAGCATCCCATTATGTGTGTCAGAAAACAAAGAGTAGTACTTCTAAAAGTTGTTGGAAACCCCATTATCAAATCCCTGGCATGTGAACCTAGCTGGGAAAATACACTACCAAAATGATGTTAGCATCGCTCCTCATTATCTCAAGATGTAGGGGGAAGCTGAGGTTAATCTCTCCCTGTAACTATAGGGAGAGACAACTGCCATTAACTTCTTTTAGGTGACCAGTCAGGCATATATGTAGAAAAATAAGGTGATAGTAGGATGCTCTAGCCAAATTATTTTTATTCATACGTATTACAACAGTAATATGTATGATACTAACATGGCATCCTCCTTCAGTGTTTTTCAAAGCGTGGTCCAAGAACCACCTACATCAAAATCACTTGTGAGCTTGTTAAAGTGTATGCTGCTAGATCCAATCCCAAATACTAAAATCTGACTCTCTGTGGATTGGGGCTCAGAATTTGTATCTTAACAAGATTTTCGCGGGATTCCTCTTGTCTTTAAAGTCTAACGTAAGGTAACACATATGTACTCTAGAACATCTGACAGCTGCAGAGCTGGCCACTGAGGATCACTGCCCAAGGGAGGAAGAATCATCTTTCAGGGATTTGTGTGATTTCCCCCACCATTGACTATCATTTTCATGCACAGTTGTGTGTTGTATGAAGATTTTTCTGGGGAGAGTGTTTATTAGATTATGAAGGCTTTATGATACACACCCCGAACTATGGAATTCTTGTTACCATCTCTCTCATGCATCCCAGATCAGGGACAAGAAAATTCTCAGCCCCTAGATAAAATATTTAATTAGTGTCTTCTGCTTTCTTCCAAAGCAAATATTTTCATTGTTTCTTCAAAACTCATGGGAAGGTCACCAGTGCCTGCCTGGTCATCTCTCTTTCTGCATAGCCAGAGAAGCCTCTGGAGGACTGACTTTCTCTTCTGCCAAGGAACATGTGTGGTAGGCACATCCTTGGACACAGAAGAGAAATGGACTCACGTTCCAATGTATCATATATAATTTATGCATATCTTTTTATGAGCTCTTCATGCATATTTTATCTGGAACCTTCTAGAAGCAGAGTATCTTTCATTTCTGTACATCATCTGGGCACTGAGATAAAACAAATTGAGGTTAACAAGTGGGCAAATTATTTCTCAAATGTCTTATGGAGAAAAAGAGTGCGAGAGGCATCGTCTCCTCTATACCCATGACAACAGCTTTAAGGTTTTGCTTCCCAATATCTTTTTGGAGATCATGGTTTGGCAAAATCAGGAGGCTGCTGATTTTGAGTAGGGATGCAGAGTTGCTTTTCTTGGATTGCAGTCAAAGCACTAAAGTTTACAAACAATGAGAAATTAAGAGGTATCAATGAAATGTGCATACCTGTGGAATGCCTGCCCAGTTTTAGCATGCGCAGAGCCCTGAGCAGCCTCAAAACCTGGACAATGCGCCCCACGTTCTCCAGCTCTTGTGTAGTCTGGCTCCCACTCAGGCTCTCTACCAGGAGGGTGATGTAGAAGGGCAAGATGGCAAGGAGGTCTATGATGTTTGGCACCTTCCTTAGGAAGCGGCACCTGTCCCGCACACACAAGAAGCGCAGGACAAACTCCCCGGTGAACCAACTAATGCACACGTACTCCAGGATTTCCAGCAGCTGCAGGTCCAGCCAGCTTAACTCAGCTGACATCAGGGCCATGTTGACGATAGACACCACCACGAAGATGATGGAGATGACCCCAAAGATTCGGGCAGCTGTGGAAGACCCAGGTTTCTCCAGGATGTCCCAGAGCTTCTGGCGGACAGTGGGACAAGGTCCTTGTGAGAAGTCCTGTTCACTCTCATGTTGACTTTCCTGGTCTTCTGTGTCCTTCTTAAAGTCTAAAGTTTCACTCAGCTCCTTTCTTCTGAAGTATCTTTTAGAGAAGACAACTTGGTGATTAGTCAACTTTTTTTTTTTTTAATACAGAAGTAAAAGTGAGGTCATGCTTTTTATTTCAGTAAAATGCGGAAAATGTCCATTCATGTTTTACCCAGGCTGTCTCTTGCCCACAGTATTCTAAATTTCTCATTAGACATATTATTTTTTAAATGACACTATTGTGGTAGAAGTTTATACGCAAGAATTTATACATAGCAAATCTATATTGGATTAATGTATTTTATTCCCATTTTCTTGTAACAAGAAAAGAAATTTGTCATATGGAAGTGTGTGTGTGTGTGTGTGTGTGTGTGTGTGTAAGAGAGAGAGAGATGGAAAGGTATTCATGAAAAAATGTAAGTACTAGAAAGATAATAGCAAAGTCATTATCAAAGTTAAGGAATTAAATTTCTATCTTCTACGTTTAAAACACTTGTCCAAGTTTTTTTTAAAGTGAGTATCCTTGGTTTGACAACTGATAATGCACCCTATACACACATCTTTTGGAGCATAGCTTTTCTAACTCATTTATTCAGTCACCAAATATTTATTGCAAGCCTGACCTCCCTTGCCTTATAAATAAATTAGCATACATGTACTCAAAAAAGAATTAGGTTCAAAAGTTCCAGTTACAAAATAGCATTGATGCTTTCCGCCTCCCAGCTTCCAGCGCAGAAGTGGCCACAGGTATTCTTAGGCCTGAGTTCTGCAAGGCTTGTGCAAAGCCTCACATTTCTACCTCTGCCGCCCTCTCTTAACTGAGCCCGCCTCCCAACCCGGCCACCGCGTGCCACTCGGGTACCTGTCCCTGCAGCAGGAGTCGATGCTGAGCTCGTCGATGCCCCAGTACTGGATCTCCTGAAGGAAGGAGAGCGCGCACAGCTGCTCCATGACGTGCAGGCGGCCGGTGCGGTAGTAGTGCAGGACATAGCGGAATGCTTGCGAGCTGCGATCGAAGAAGTACTCATTGTCCACCGGGTTGGCATCGTCGCAGAGCTCCAGGGGGCTGGGCGCGGCGGCCAGGGACCCGGGGCGCCGGTACGAAGCCACCACCACTGCCAGCTTGCCCAGGCGTGTGTGCGGGAAGCATGACAGCGCCTGCTGCGAGAGTACGAAGCGGCTGCCGCCCACATTGACAGTGAAGCAGTCCCCGAGCGCCAGGGGCTCCCCTTCGCCCTCGCTGCAGAACACGCTGGATTCCAGCGAGGTCAGAGAGCAGCTGTCAAGAGGCGAGTCGAGCAGCGCGCGGCCGCGGGGAGGCAGCTCCATCCTGGCCGCTGCTGCCTGAGGGCTCCACAAAGTTGGGGGCGCGCCGGAAGCCTCGGTCCCACGAGGGCTGTGGCACGGCCCCTGGTGGCGGCCGGGATTTCTCTGGCTCCCGAGGGGTTGCCTGCCACCCACGCGCCCCTCCTCTCCCCACCTCTGTGCTCGTGCCGCCTCTCGCCGCTAGGGAGCTGGGAGCGCGCCGTAGCCCCGCCCAGGAGCGGGAGCTCAGAGGATGCGAGGACCCGCGGGGTCGCGTCCCGGGAAATGCTCAGGTGTGGTCCAAGCCGAGGACAACCCCAAGGCACCGTCGCCGCGGCCCTCCCGGACTTCCGCCCCCTTTCCCCAACTTCACAATGGGGATCCCCAGCCTGCAAGGGGTGCGGATTGAAAGCCTGGTTACTTGAGAGGGGGAGTGGGTGGGGACGGGTAGGGAGGTCTAGACTGGAGGAGGAGGAGGAGGACTCTCGGCGGAACGCAAGCAAGGGGATGACAAGACTCCCCGCTGCACGCAGAAGACCGAAACGAAAAGTTCAGAAAGCAAAGGAGGTGGTCACCGGGCCTGAGTCCCTTCCAGTCTGAGGACATATATTCCCTACTCCTCTTTTACCACGGCAGCTTCACCGGCCTCCCCAGGAGGATTAGCCCGGAGTGTGAGCTCGTAGGGGAGAGTGCTCTGGGCTAGGGCGCAGCATCCTTTGCTCCCATTCACTCTCATTCTAGTCTCATTGTCACTCAAGCTCCATTTTCTTCTCCCTCCTCCGTTAGGTTTTGAACTCCTGCTTGAGAAACAAGGATAATTAATGATAACTTTCAATTAAAGTATCAGCGAGTCGCTGAGAACTAGGGGTCATCGCTGCCAAACTCCCGCCGCGTGTTCAGGCACTTGGAGCCCTTCGGGTTAGCCATTGCTGTCCCCACAAGTTTCCCAAATAGCAGGTATTCTGGACGCGCTCCCCGGCACACAGCAGAGCTCTCGTTTTAGGAGAGGGAGAGTAAAAAAAAAAAAAGACTAGGAATAGAACAGACGTGGGCTGAGGCAGGACTGTAAACGGTAACGACGCCTCGGTAAAGGAAGAAGCCGAGCACTGTGCCCAGGTGGGACCAGGAGTGTACCCACGGGCCCCTCGGAGCGGCGCCCGGGCCAACCTGTTGGATACCGGGCGGTGGGGAGGAGGGCAGGATGACTCACCTGCCGCTCGGAGCACATCTGGGCTGCGCTCAGTGGGCGCCGCTGGTTATATAGTCTTCGTTTGATCCTCCTGGTCTACACGTAAGGTCTGACTTGACAGGTCCTGGAGGAAAACTGCTCTCAACTGAAGCTAGCTCTTCGTCTGCGCTTGTTGCCTCGCTTCTCCTTGTCTCCACCCGCCAACCTGCTCTGTCCCCTCGGCTGCAGCGGAGGGTGGCCGCCCCCGCCCGCGCTCACTCGGAGCCATTCGCGGTCCCCAGCACCAGCTGTGGGGGAACGCAGGGAACAGGGAACGGAGGGAGGTGAGACCGGAGGAGGAAGTGAGGCGTTCGGTGACTGAATATTATGTTAATCCCGAAGACACTTTAGACTTTCTGAATATGCGTGCTCCCAAATTCAGGGAACAAAAAGAACAAAATTTTCTAGTTGCATAAGTCTGCTAAACTCAGGGTTTAAGGTTTTCTCGTCATTTCCAGGAAGCATCTGGGAATCCTGCATCTTTCAAAAGTCGTTGCAAGGGAGAGTGAACTACACTCATCACCCTTCCTCGCCCCCTCCGTTGTAAGTAGTTTTAGAAAGTATATATAAAGACATGAGCAGGCAGCTTGATACAGTCAATAGGGAGAGCTTTTCATAGATGGAGTTGAAATGTGGCCGTGTAGTTCTGGTATTGCCAACTGGCTGTGGGACCTGCAGCTGTCTGTCATTTACTTCATGGCCCTCAATGCTTTCCTCAGTATAATTTCAGGTTTTAATAAAAACACCAAACATTTATTGGTGTTTATTTTTTGCTAGTAAATTGTAGGCCATTTACTCATTCGGTACCTTATTTGATCCTAATAACAATACTATGAGATAGCAGTATTTTACAGAAGAGGAAACTGGGACACAGAGAAATTAAGTGATTTACACTTAATTGAATGGGTCACACAGTCCAAATTCAAACTCAGAATTAATTGTCAGAGGCTGTCCTCATAAACACAATGCTTAGGACAAGCTATTTTTTTTGTGTGGTTTTTAACTAAATCAAAGTATGGTTGTTTTTATTTATGTATTGCTCTCCATTTATTTATTTCTGCAAGATTCTAAAGGGCAGAAGTTTAATAGTATATTTTCCCTCATCTTTCCACAAATGTTTATCGAACATTTATTATAGTAACACGTAGGTGCTTCAAATAGATCCATGAGGAAAACTTACAAAATCCCTGTCTTTGTGGTACTAACATTTTTCCTGTGAGTATGAAAGAGTCACTTCAGTGAAATTTAAAGTAAACAGTATAGTATTTATAGGTAATAGGTCTTTTGACAGTTATCCATTTGGTTAACTTTTGCCTCTATAAATAACTGTTCCATAGAGATAACATTGTTACAGTTAAAATTATCCTGGTAAATAGTTGATCGTTACGTTTATGTACTGTATTATTAATTTTTTTGAGGTAGCTGAGCTGTCCCCCACACAGAGAGAAAAACTCCCCCCAAAATCTCAATTATATAGATTATATAGATTATGCGGGCATTGGAAAAGGCAAGAGTCCACAGTTTTGTTAAGCTTTATTCATACCTTAGTGTGAATAACTTTAATCAACAGATTAGCAATTAAAGTCTACCCTAGCTTTACAATTGTGATATGGAAGGAAGAAAACTTGCAGAGGAATGACAGCTTTGGGTCAAAGGGAGATCTTGGGTAACCAGAGGTAGTGAAAGATGACTGAGGCTTGCAAGTCTCCTGTACTGCTACCAGGACCCCAATCTTCAGTTGTAATTAGTGGTATCCTATTGAAGTAATCATTACAATAACCACCCTTTAAGTGTAAGGCCCAAGCTAAGCAATCTGATCATCGCAATGATCCCATGAAGTAATTATTGTCATCTTTAGTTGCAGATCTTGACTCAGAGGCTCACATGAACTAAGTAACTCTTCCAGTGACAAAGTGAATAGGTGAAGGGGTATCTGCAGTAATGGTACCTGGGTCTCTCTGTCACCAAATTTCATATCAATTGCTAGGAGCCTAAAATTTTTAATTGGGCTTCAATTATGACTAGAACAATTTTCACTAATTAAAACAGTTATAACTAGAGATGTGATTATTAGTTATCCACAGGCATATAAATACAAATGACCCATTTAAAAATGTAAACAATTTCTACTCTCTTCTCTGTCTAATTCCCTTTAACCTATTGTCTCTCCTCCCTCATGGATTGCTCAGATTTAAGTCAGAGAGCCTACTGAAGAGGATATGATAAATAAAAGGAGAAGTAAGTGCATTCAAAGGCTGTCCTTCCTGGTCCTTGACCTTAACCTGAGATATACCCTAAAGTATGCCAAGAAGTGAAAGGAGAACTGCTGATAAATAGCTGGGGATGATAAGGTCTTGCTTTTGATTTCATTTCTACATAGCATGGGAGGAATGTGATTGTCATGTAGGAGGTAGCACAGTACTGAGATGTGAAAACACGACAATCTAATGGCTTTGAGGATATTTCCTAGTCATCAGATGTTATAGTGGGATGATTTCCCATGAACAGTCTGGTTATGAAATGCTCTACTGTTATTTGGCTTTATCTATCATGTCTTTCAAATATCAAATTGACTGTTTAATCTCCAGGTACAAAAAATTCCATTTTTTTGAATATATCTAAATTTATTAATGAACAGCATACATTCTTAACAGTCATGTTTTTAACCTGGATTAAAACAAAAGTCACAGCATACTTTAAATGTCTAATTCTCTTAATGATAATTATGAAATAAAAGTTAAAAGTCATTTGAGCTCATTAGAAATTCCTATTATTAAAAATCAAGTGCATTTTACTTAGGTTTTTGAAAAAATAATGAGAATGTATTTCTAGTAGCAGTATATTCTGGTTTTCTGTGATTTATTTAAATGTCATGATGTTTCTGTGAAATTATTGCCATCTTTTATATGAATATTTTAAAATGACTATACCTATATGATCATGAATCATTGAAATATTTATTTAGGAATATGTACATATCTTATTTGTATCCAAAATACTACAATTTTACATTTATTTGAAAATATTAAATAGGGGAAATATAATGAATGAATACTTTTGAATAAATGGCTTTACAGAATTCAACTTGAGCGAGCTTTACCTTCTCATTTTCAGTCTCCTGACTGTAGACTCATAAGTTTACACTCAAATCTCTTGTAATTTTTATCATTCATTACCAATGTGGACTATTATGTATGACGTGTGAATGCCTATCTTTGACTCTGTGTTTGTTTCCATAGAGACTGACAACCAGATGAGCTAACTGTAATGATGTTTAAAAATGTCTTTAGGTATGAACAAAATAACCTTGTCCCCTTTCCTTTCATTGCACTGGGATACATAAAGGTAAAGGAAAATCTGACAAATTCTTTCTATTCATCTTTCATGTGCCTTCTAGGTGCTTTGAATAAATCCTCCCAACTGTATAACAGCCCACTCTACTGCAGAATTTAGCTTAATGTGGGCTTGTTCTGGATTCCTTCCAAGGGGAGGCAATTATCTTTGGAAATACCCAAGAACTCATTTTTATAGCCTAGTCTGCTAAAGAGATCTTGGGATGGGTTGATGTTGGTGATGATGAGGATAAGAATATGATAATAATAGCTGCTGCCTTCGCCTGTTCAACTTCTGCTCTGTCTTTTATTAGCTGTGTGACATTAACAAGTTTCTTTAGCCCACTAAGATAAGTCTCATTTTTCTTATCTGTAAAATAGGGGTAACAATATTACTTACCTTATTATTGTTTTAAAATTAAATGAGATAATCTATATAAATATTTAGTTCAGTGTCAGTATTCTTATTGTCATTTTTATTATAATTATGTTTTAGGAATGTTTTTCTGATCCCCATTATTGAGTACTTACTATGTGATAGGTACCCTGTTAAGAACTTATTTCATTATAATTCACATAACCCTACCAGGAGAGTATTATTATTATTATTATTTTATAGATGAGAAACTGTGTTTAAATAACTTCTCAAGCATCATTTGATAGTTGACAAAGACTTAAACATGTTTGGCTCAGAGCCTTTGAAGGTCATTAATATGAAAACAATGTGATCAGAAATCACTATTAAAAATGCTCTTCACTTAAAAAACTTTTTAAAATGAGAAACTTTTTGTTCTATGCTGAAAATAATTAAGAGATCACTATACCTCATAGGTCATGAGCAATACATTGCCTGTGACTTTACGTTTCCATAAATTGTATCTTTCTTCTAACCATAGTAAAGAAGATCATTGATTGGATAGGTATTAAATGATTCTCACTGTGAAATTTTGGTATGCAAAAGACGTAGTAGAATTTTTCCTGAGTTACCAAAAAAATGCGTAGAATCAGACACTTATTGTTCACTAGATTAGCTCCTATAATTAAACTGAAATTCAACATTTATAAACAAGATTTAGAAGCAATGGAGTGAAAACAGGGCAAATGCTGTGTTCTGTAAGCTGTTAAGTGAACCCAATATCAAATTTAAAATTTCCAATTAAATCTTTTTTACCCAGTTCTATTGAACTCCCTTCTGTTGATAGAGGCATTGAGTCATACTGAACCATTAAAAACTGCTTCTCATCAAGTATATGTGATTTATTAATATTAGGAGTAAAATTGCATTTAGACTCATCTTTATTCTATTCAGTGCTTTGTTTCATTATTAAGAAACTCAGTAAACTTGAATTTCATCCTGTAGCTGGAAGACAGATAACCTTTGCACTCCACATGTGTTATATGTTTTTTTATGGTGCATTTCTATGGTTTTCCTGGAATCAATTCAAAATTGAGAAGTTATTCAATCAATAAATGTTTCTAAAACTATAATTTTGCAAGCTTTGGGGGGTGGTCATATGGATATATAGATTAATATAAACATTAAATATTATATACATCATTTATATCATACATATGAATACATACACAACATACATACACACACAAAACCAACAAAGTAGTAAAATTTACAATGAGTTTTATGTCAGTGGATCACATTTTATTACTCCATGCAGGAAAACTAGTGAACAACCAGGAGCAATATAAAGGAAACAGTCGAGATAGGTAAGGAAAAAGGCTATTTTTCTTATCAAATGATTCTTGGTTCTATAGTGTAGCTCCTTTAAATATTACCTTCATGGTATTTTAAACATGGTCTAATTAAAGAAAAATATGAAGTGATTTTTTAGGACACATATGCTGAAATCCATGCCAAAGTAATTTTGTTAACTGGATTGTAAACCTGTATAGAATATCTGTCATTCTAAATGCAGCTTAAGCACATAGAAAAACATTAATTTAAATAATATTTTATATGAGATAAATGAGATAAATCCAATTCTGTTTGAGTTCAAAATCACTACTTTTTACACTTAACTATATGTTCCATATACTTTTCTTTCACTGGTTCAAAAGAATAGAAAAATGGGTTTCAGGCAGTACATAGTGATTAGGTTGATTTGGAAAAAAAAGAGCCTTGGATCAGTACATGTTTTCCAGAGTATATTTTCTCTATACAGTATAATTATATTGGTGGGAATTGAACATAAAAATTTGTCATTTTTTTTCAACATGAAAAATAGCAGTGAGCCATATGGCTCCTTTACACCATTGCATCTGATTGACAGCCCAGTTATAGACCCAGCCTCCCAGTTCTTTTCACAGATTTCCCAGCAATCTAAACCAAACAGGAATCCAGACGGAAGTCAAAGCATAGCAAATTTGTCCTGCTTTTTAAAAAAACTTTTTTTATGAGGTAAAACTTATCCATTGTAGTAACTGGGAATGTTTTATTTTCATGGCAACAGCGAGAAATATTCAGTTCAGTACCATTTATGATATTTTAAATGAAAAGGAAAATAATTATCAATTAATTTGTGAAAGAAGACAAATAAAACAAAAAATTTAAAAATATTGATTTTTATACAAGTTTAGGAAATTGTTAACTTAGTAGTAGATTCAATATTTACAATGACCCTAGACCATATATGTTTTACTTTTGCTACTAGCTTATGGCAAATCAAAATAATTACTTACTCTATGGAAGATTTGAAAATAGCAAGCAGAATTATGGATAAATATGTGTTTGTACATATAAAATAACTACATTAATTTAAATTTTAAAAAATTAAGCCAAAATATACAATACTAGGATTATTTCCTCATTTGATATTGCTCAATAAATAGAAAAGTATCAGATATTTTCAGCATATCTTTCAAAAAGACTAAGTACAGTTAATTTTTGGCTTGCTTCCCTTTTATTCTGTTAATAGCATTACTGTCCATCCAGAAAGGTCTTTGTAAAATATTTATTGAGTTACTACATGTAAAATAAAAGTCAAGTTTTGATGTACTTGAACAGACAGGTGTTTGGATAGGACCATTTTAGGAGAGCATGTGGCTTCTTTTAATGTTGTGAACACACATTGCCTGCGGATGTGAGAAATGGTGATCTATTTTCATCTCATTTAAATGAGAATTATCACTGGGGCTATAAAAGTCACAAAGTGAATGGGCCTCTCTCTAGTGAATTGGTGGATATCACTTTCTTATACAGTAAATGCTGGATTAGGGACGCTATTAAAATATTTGTTGTCAAATTTTCAAATATGGCTATGATAGGAGGTAGCTAACCCATACTTCAAGACAGCAGTCTTGGGACCACTTTACACTATTTTTACACGGCTTTTTGCTATATGGGTTATATCTATCGATATTTATCATATTAAAAATTAAAACAGAAAAATTTAAATATTTATTAAATCATTTAAAATGAACAAAAAGCTCAATGCATGTTAACAAAATAACATATTTTTTGAAAATAAGATTTTTCAAAACAACCTAATTTGTGAGAATAATTACATTGCTCCATAACTTTTCAGATTTCTTTTATATATTTAATAGAATACAGCCACATTTTTGTATCTGCTTCTGCATTCAAATTGTCACGACTTGGTATTTTTGTCAAAGTTTTTGAAGAAAATTCAGAGTCAAGATTATTTTTTAAGTCAAGGACTCCTAAAAAGATCTCAGAATTCCAGGAGTTTATAGACCACATTTTGAAAGCTATTGTTCTCAGGAATATATGCATTTTGACAGCTTAAACAAGGTTTTATGTTTACTTGTTCAAGAGTATGGACAGAAGTATAGGATTTTTATATTTTGTTTAGCAACATTTTATTAAAAAATTCCTGTACTTAATATATACTATATAGAGATAAGCACACAAATACCCTAAACATAGATTTTTATATACACACACCTACGTTCACACAGAAAGGTGATTATGCAGATGGCCCCCAGCTTAGGATGGTTTGGCTTATTATTTCTGGACTTTACAATGGTGTGAACGTGTTACTGTTGGGGCCCATCAGAGTTCAGTGTCACCTCAACAGCAGCGGGGAAGGAAAGGGATAACAATGGCACAGAAATGTAGTTAACATTTTCTCTTGGTTCATCCTCATTTGACCCAGTGAAGAATTGCAGGTAATTGAGATTTAGAAAAGATTTATAAAAAGTATATTTTTGAAAAACAAAGTATGCCCCATGAAGGCACATGGTCCTAGTGCTGTAATCAAAATAACCAACACAAAAGGGCCAAAAGGACCACAAAAAGGCCACAAAAGAAGAGGCTCAGAAGTGGGAATGTCTGCCTTATATCTGGGCTGTGATGAGTGGTTCCAAAGGCATTCCTAGGTGATTGGCAAGTGTGGTCATTTTGATTGACATCTGGCTGGGATATAACTCTGCATAGTGTATATGTACTTACCTAAAATTCAGTCTATTTTAATTAGATTCATGAACTTCCAGGCATAAACATAGTGTTATAATGAAGCTTAAATTGTAGGCAAATTCTGTGCAGGCGTCTGTACCGGATTAGGCCAGCTAAGACTATAACCCTCCCGTCTTTTGTCTCTGGGGATGCAGGAGGGATTCTCTAATTACCAATGGGGTGTTCTTTGATGGATCTCTGGGCTGGGCCCCTATTCCTTTGTTTCCCATAGCTCATGTCTGACTAGTTACCTAACAAAAGTCAAATGCCTTCAGTAGAAATTGTACTTTGAATTTTGATCTTTTCCTGAGCTGGCAATACAATACTATCTCTCATAAAGCTGGGCAGTGGCAGTGAGCAGCAGCTACCAGTTAGCCAGCCATCATGAGGGTAACAACTGACACTCTACAGTGTGGCATTAAATGCATTCCCACTTATGATAAATTGAACTCACAATAGGCTTTTTGGGATGTAACCCCATTGTAAGTCAAGGAACATCTGTACAAATTTTCAGTGATGCAGAGAAAATGTAATTAATTTTGGCTCCAACTGATCAGTGATTTCTTACATACTTCTTCACATTGGATATCAGGTAAATCCTACCAATTTAGTTAAATCAAATAAATTTAATATACTACTATAATTATAAAATTTAAAATAATGTATAGTTTTGGGAACATTTTTAGGCCCCCCCCCACAAAAATATATATATATATTTATACCATTATAATGCTCTGTCTTTTAGATTTTTGACATCCTATGCCTCACTGAGATGGGAGAGGTTTGGCCCAGGAAGATCGGTTTCTCCTGTATAGTTTAAGTGACACCCATTGGGTCATTGCTGGTGGGTAGGGGGGCTCCTGGTAATAAACGCCAGAGGCCGTTATTGGGTCATTTGCTTTTGCTCTCTAATTTTCTCCTCATTTTTCTCTTTCCTTTTGCCAAGTGCGGGGCCCTTTCTAGAAAGCTAGTAGCTTTTCTCGGAAACAAATGGTGTCGTGCTAGCACACATGCTCTTGGGCTCTCCCTCAGCTCCTGGGGGTTTTCACAGGCCCATCCTGGACTTGCTGAGGCTTGTTATAATGTGGGTTTGTGTTTATGGAGACATAGAGGAACCCTGAAGCTAAACCATTGATGATCTCCCCCTGCTCATTTTTTCTTTACAATTATTCATGTTCCCCCTCCCCTCTTACTTCTAAGTCACTGGTTCTCAATCAGTGTTAGTACTTCCTCCTTAAAAAGACTTTTGGAAATCTGATCATGGTAAGATGGGGTGGGGTGGGATGTTTTTTGCTGTCATAAGGTTTGGAGAATATTTTTGATAATGAGTACCTAGGAGCCAGACATGCTAAATATCCTTTAAAGTGTGAGCAATAAAAAATGGTCATTGCAAAAACATGCTCTCATGAGAAACACTGCTCTAGGATACAAATTCCTCAGATCCTAGGGAGGGAGGCTTCACAGCCCAGCCACGGTCTCTAATAACAGACACAACACTAATTATCTAAGTCTTCCACAACCCTCCAGATGGATGCTTTGGGCTGACTGTAAAAAAAATGTCAAGAACCCATAATACAAATAATACTATTCTCATTTTATGAAATATGAACGTACATTAGACTTTTGAGTTTGTGATCATTTTATACTACCATTGCAAAGTGATGATGCACTAAACAGAACCAAACACATAAATATATATGCATCTATTAAAATGTATAATAAAATAAAATTACTTTCTTTGATAACGGTGAAGACGATACGAGTTATTCTAAATGAAATTTGGCACACGTTAGAAATAACCTTTCATGTATGCTCCACAGCTGAATTTGCAAGTTTTCTAGAAGAATCCATTAAAAATGAAATTATTTTCTTTAATACTTTTGGTCAGCCTTTTCAAGGACAGAGTACCCTAAATCATACCCTTGCTAGCTTCTTCTAGCTGATCATTTACATTCCAAAATTGTGAACAAGATTTGCTGTTTCCAGAATGTTTTTGCAGTGCTTTTCTAGTGCTTCCTCTATTTCATCAATTTGATTTTTCCTTTATTAACTCAGTTTATCAACTGACTTCCTCACATTTGAGAAAATAGTTTGCATGTAGAAAAAACTAAGTGTAGTGCAGATAACTAAATATCACTTAGATATTTTTGATACTGTTCACTCAGAATTTTCCAAACTTTGGTCTTTAATAAAATACATAATAAACATACAAAATTCTTAGAAGTCTATTAGCAAACATTGAATTTTGAACTCATAATTCTTTATGACTTATTCATATAATTTTAATTATTTAAGTCAATGCACAAGATTAAAATAATTCAGAATGAATATTTTCATCAGAATATATTTGCAAAGTAATTGGAGACTTATAACTATACTACAATTTCAATTTATTTAATTTTGCCATATATTTTTTTCCTCCAGATGCATTCATTAATGAGCATATATTATGCCTGATGAAAGCTACACATTCAAATTAATTTTTTTAATTTTTGTAAAGAACATTAAAGGACTTTCATGATGGGTATTTCTTGAGTTGTGCATTAATTTAGAGTGATTCAGAACCAGTGAAAGTTTGGGAGATGTTTTAACTTAGGAAGATGACAGTGATGTGTGAGTCTGCACACAAGTTATAAAATCTGTAACCATCCCCAGTACATTGTGTATCCTCTAAATGTGTTTTCCCGCCTTGCAGCATGCCTGAGGTGAACTAGCTATTTTATTGACACCAGTATCATGAGGGAAATCCATGTTATCTTTTAGATTTTTACATTTGATTTATCTTCTCTGTCTGATTCTTGTTTAAAATGTCAAGTTGAAAATAAAAAATAACCTTTGTTAGAGATTGAAGTATTTCTGAAGCTTCTAAGAGATAATATTTTTTTGATTTAAGTTAATTATATATATTTAAAATTTTTATTATTTATAGTGTTGGTGACTATGGATGTTTATTTGCTTTCACTTTAATATTGATTTAGGAGAATGGAGGTGAAGCTGCATTTTTGGTTCAAAGATATTAATAATCCTATGCACAATGGTTTGGTTTTTAGTGTAATCTGAAATTGTAACTTAAAATTTTTCATTGGTGAGGCAGAACTGAAAACTCTTAGCACATTTTATTCTCTGGCACTTATCTGGTAATCTGTAGTGAGGCACAGTTTAGATGGTTGAATCAGAAATGTCTTTTAAAACTAACCAAAAGAAGAAGTCAATGATTACCTGGCAAAGCTTTTAGATATTCACTGGAGGACCACAACCAAACTAAATGGGCAGCTGAAATTTTTAAAAGATGGAATCTTAAATGAAATGGCATGATTAGGTGACTAAGAAATAGCATTTACAAAGTTCAACTTTTAAGTATCTATTTATGAAACAGCTGGGATAGGAGTGTTTTTCCTAAGACCCAAAAGGAGGAAAACGCAGTGTTCAACCCTGTCAATTGGTACATCCAACTTTTTTTGGTGATAAAAGCTTGATGTGTTTATGGGAATTGGAATATTTGAGGGTTAAGTGAGATCATATGTAAACTATTTTAAAAGTCATAAAGGGCTTATCATTATTTTTCTTTCCTGGGCATAAAACACAAAGATCTTACTAATATTTGGCAATTGCTATTTGTATGTGGAAAAAAAAATGAAGTAGTAAATTCTCAGTAGTCATTTTCCCCTGGAGCACATTGCAGCACAAAAGGCAGTCATTTTCTTCATGATTTCAGCCACTGTTATAGAATCTGACTTCCTTTAAAATCGATTTTTCGACACAAAAAGAGCCAGTTGGTCTCTGATTACTGCACACCTGGCATGATCAACTGCTGTTCCATTTAAGCATCCAAACAATCTTACTTATTGCTTAAGATTGTGCTTCAGCACACACTTAACAATATCTGTTCTTTTTCTTGCTTTGCTTTTTGATGGCTCTACTTTAGCTTACCATAGATCTTAGATGTCTCATCTTACCTTGCCCATCTTTCCTATATTTTTAACCCAGTGTGGTTTCAAGTTAGACTAGGGCTGCCTAACCTCTCATTTTAGCAATAGGCCATATACAATCAATGAGTCTTTAAAATGTATTTGCAAGGACAGTCCTTTCTAATTGTTTTTGATGATCAAGAATATGAATGAATGTAGTTTTGGATGAAGCATTTCTATTAACATTTGTCAAGTCTTCTAGAACTTTTCAGAACCTTTTAAGAGGTGTTTTATGGGGGGAAAAAAGCTCTCATTAAATATATTGTATTAAAAAAAACCTGTTTTCTCTTCAAAATGTTTTTTCAAATCCTTTTACTCCTCTACTTCCTCACTGTTATTCTTATCTGAGCTATCAACTCCTGGTATTTATTAAATGTTTTCTTGTTCCACTCTGGATTTCTACCAAATTCTTATTGGCTGTATCATGACATGTAAAAAATTTCAAACACATATAATCTGGTTTCTTAATTAACAGCCTTAATTTCTTTTTTTACTGCATACAGAATGAAGTTTAAATTTCTGTCCGTGGCTTTCAGGCTTCTGACCTCTCCAGCCACTCATTTGTAATCATAAGGACTGGATATTTTGATCTGCTGTTGCCTGTTTCTTATGTCTTATTTAACATTAGTTGCAAGATGGGAGGTGGAGAAGAGTCTTCTTAATACGTAATGCTCCCTCATCTCTCTCCAGCACAGCCATGTAAGCCTCAGGAGGGTAGTGGTCTTGTCTGCATTATTCACCACTGAATTCTCAGGGCTTAATACAGGTCCCGTCTTGTCATATTATTGGCACTAATAAATACAGATTCTGTAGACAGTGACTTATCAGAAATGTTAACATCCTACTGTGCAATGTGGCAGTTCTCAAAACTGGGAAGATGTTTGTTTATATATATATATATATATATATATATATATATATATATATATATATAGTCAATTTTCTCATCTAGAGCTGAGGATATTACCTTTTTATAGTTAGACAGGCTGTGAGACTTGTTCTCTTCTAGGTTGTTGTAAAAATATGCCTTTCTACTTGATTTCCTACCTATAAATTGATTTGAGCTTTGTGATATGAGATAATGCTCATACAGAAAAGCAGCTTGGTAACTTACTTTTCTATTTCACTATATTCCATTTTTTTTCTCACAATGATATAAGATTGCTTAAGCAGATAAAAAATAAAAAAATAAAGTTTGGAAAAATAAGCTAGATCTATGTGAGAGGCAGCCTACTTAAGTAAGGCTGTGTTCACAATTTGGTTTTAATATTTTATAGTTGTGTGACTTTGGACAATTATTTATCCTTTCAGTGCCTTGGTTTCTTCATCTGTAAAATAAGAATAATAACAATATTTGTGTCATAGGTTATTGTGAGAAGAAAATGTGCTAACCTATACAAAGTACTTTTATAAGGTAACTAACTCATAGTAAGCACTTGATAAATACCAATTGTAGTGTTTTCTATATATATATGAATCCTCTGTACTCCAATGTCCATAAGCAAAACAAATCATTGACAAAAATTATTCTTCTACCTGAGAAAAAAAGAGCATGTTATAGTGAAAATCCTCCTAGAGAGAATACTGTGTAATTGAATGGCTATCTCCCTCAACATCTTCACGGTAAACAAAGATGAGCTGCTTTAAGACTCTTTCTTTCTATCTTATAAGCAACATCAACATAGACCAACAAAGCTATAGCAGACCAAACTCAGTTAAAAAAAATCTATACTAGACCAATTTGGCATGATTCCAATAAATTTCTTGATAATTCATCTTTATAAAGTGCATCTTTATTAGAGTAAGCTGTTTTTAAACTATTATTCTCTTCTAGGTTCATTAGTCGACCTTGACTGTGTTGTAAATTAACTTCCATTTTTCTTGGGTTACTTTCTCAAACTAAACTCTTAGGCTACCTAACGTTACGTTATGAAGATTAACTGTACCTTATAGTATTATATTTAGTTAATTATGATAAATGCTTGGTATTTCTGCAGGCTTTATTGAAAGTAACAGTAACTAACAAGATGTTCTAAGAAGTATTAGTGAGCTAATTATCTTTTCAATTTATATCCATGATAAGGGCTTGCATACAACATTTCAGACTTTTTGTACCTCAGTCTGACAAGTCACAAATTTTAATTATATGCTTCATATATATAATATAATCTTAAACCATTTTAGAATATGAAAATATTGCATTAAATACATGAATGAATATGGTTCAAATTGCCCAAATTACTGCTAGAGAGCTTCCCTAATTTATCAATAAGACATTTGCTATTTAAAAGTTTTAGAATATTTATATGCACAAAAATTCCACTAAAAATTCTTGACTAACTACAGTATATTGGATATTCACCTTTAATGATAAAAATGCCCAGTCAAAAATTCATTAATTGTGTGCTTTGACTAAATTAATAATAACAAATTAATAAATAGTATAATAAGTTTCTTTTTATCTTAGTGCCTACTGCTACCATCTTGGTTTAAGCTACCAAGATGTTTCTCGTAGATTATTATAAAGGTCTTCTGATTGGTTTTCCTGCCTAAAGTTTCGCTTTTTGCTAGTTTTCAACATATTAGTAGTCTCTAAGGTAAGTTTTCCAAATGGTACATAAACTTATGTCATTCCCCCTCTTAAAGTTTTTTTAAGGGTTCAGGACACTTTCTCAGTTACTTATCAAGGCCCACAAAGTGATTCAGGATTTGGAGATCTCTCTAGTCTAATCTCACTCTTCTTCTGTAGCCATCCTAGAGTACCCCTACTTCTGAGAATGAGTCCTGTTCTTTCTCACATCTAGGCCTTCATACTCTATGTGGAACAACTATCTTCCATTTTCATTTGCCTGACTCTTGCATGTCTTTCAGGTTTCAGCCTAAGTATTTCCTCTACTGAGTCTAGATGAGGCACTCCTCCTTTGTTGTCCCACGGCCCTCTGGGTTTATCTCACCAGAGCTGTTGACTATTTATCCATCTGTCCTTTTCCATTGGAGACCGAAACCCAATTTTAAGAGGGGGAGTGTTTCTAAGTCACCATCTTGTTCTCTGCTCTTTCTCTAGAGATCAGCACTTAATAGACCCACAATACTTGTTTGTTTCAGTAAATGAATATATTTCATAGATATTATAAATAACATTTTAATATTATCTTTAAATATTTTCTTTAAAGTGATCAGGTTATTGGCATGACTCCTAATTGTTCCATCTCAACTTGTGTTAAAATCCCAATTTCCCTAATTACTGATTATGCGTCTTTGGGCAAATTAAGCAAAGTCTTAGTATCCTCATTTTAAACACATAAAACACTTAACGTGGTGCTTGGAACATAGTAAGTGCTTCATTTTATATCAGGTTTGTTTGTGTTTTGATAGCACAAATGTTACTAACTAGTTTTGGGAATAAACAGATGTGGGTTCAAACCCTGGCTTGGCTTCTTATTTAGATAGAATATATAAGAAACCAAGAGTGAGTTTGCTTATATAAAAAAATGGAAATAATAGTAATGTTTACCTTAACAGGTTGTGAGATTTAAGGAAGATAATGTAAATGAAACACTTAAAATATTACCTGGCAACACAATGGAGACATAACAAATGTTAGATATTATTAACAAACCTATCTCACCAGTTCATCAGTTCACTCAATTTACAGATTTTTGTTTCATTTATCGTTGAATTTCTAGTGTTTTGCATAGGCACCTTGCACAAAATAATGTGTCTATATGTAAACCAAAAATAACCTTGAAAAGAGTAAAGCACTGAACTATTGTCTACTTACAACTTTGTGTGACTTAGTGCATCAGCCAGTTGAACTTGAGGTATCTAGAAATATATGCCAGTTGTGGAAGTGTCCTTTTAGAATGTGGAGACATTTTCCAATGGAGATAAGCCTATCTGATGACACCATCTTTAGAGAAAGGAATGTCAGGAGCTGAGAGAGCAGTGTTGGCGAGGTTAAGTGGAAAAACTTCAAAAAAATTTAACCTAATTCTCAATTTTAGCTATGATTAGCCTTGGGGGTAATTTAGTGCTAATCCAAGGAAACAGAAAAAAAAAGGAATTTTGTAAGTAGACCAGTTTTGTATGGTATTATTGCTTGATAACAGGAATTCCACAGAATGAGATAATTTGGTAAATAGGCCTGGTATGTTTTTTAGAGCTGAGGTTTATTTGAATAGACTAGACAATATGCCCAGGAGGCTATGCATTAATTAGTAAGCTATTTGTGTTAAATTGCTGCTAATTGGATCTTATAATTGAAAGGAGCTAGAAGACTACAGATCGGTGTTGACAGCACTCTGGGACAGAAGGAAATTTGAAACAGCTCTTTTATATCTCATCTTTCAGTTATACAAGACAAGGTTTGTTTCACTTGAGTAAATTCACTGTTTTTTGAACTTCTTGTAATTAAGTATGATATAGGAAATAAGTCAGAGTTTTTTTTAAAAGTTCAGTTTTGAATATACCACACATTAGTGTGTAATGTGTAAGATACTAAATATTTTCAGGAATTAAAGTCATAAACTGAAGTTTTTGTCAGTTAAACATTAGTCATATGAAAATGCTTAATAGTAATTGTGAGTTTCCAGAGGAAAAAAACAATAGTTTGATATGAATATACAATTTAAATATCAACCCTACAGTTATAATTCTTGACATATAATAAAACCAAAGGTAAGTTCCACTTCCAGAATGATAGTGTAAGAAACTCTGTGGACTGTTTCCAAGGAAACAAACACACTGGCAAAATTATTTTTAAAAATCAACAATTTAAATTCTCTGGAAATTATCCTAAGTGAATAAATAAAATAGAGAAACATTTATTCAAGAAAATCTACTAAATCTCTGTGAGAAGAGTGAGAATCTATGACACTTAGGCCAGACCCTCCTGTTCCACCCCAGCCGGGTGAGATGGAGGCTCCACTCTGGGCAGGTGTGGCTGAGAAGAGGGGTCTCCTTCTGCTCCCAGCTCCCAGTCAAGGACTGTAGCATTTCCCCAGGAAGGGCAAGTCACAAGTAGTTCTCATCACCCTCAACTTCATGTTGCAGAGGTCAAATTACAGGAAGTGTGGCCAAGAATTCAAGAGCTCCATTCCTCCATCTGGACCCCACTTATAGAGGAGAGACTCTACCCCAGGTGCTGCAGTGCATTGGGCTGAGCACACTTAGGTTTTGATCACTCTTGCCACAGCTTTCTCATGGGATGGAGGTTCTATACAGAGGATACAAGCCTAGAAGAACAAAGGCTCCTATCCCACTCAGTGCTCTGTTCCTAAAGCAGGGGTCACACTGAGAGAAGCTGGCTAGCAGAGGCAGCCCATAAAAGAATTCCAAAGCTCCCCACAAAGGAATTGACCATCTGAAACATTATGGGGGAAATTCAATCTTACGGGTGCTCTGAAAAACAATAAAGATTTTGGTGATAAGTAATTATGAGGGGGCTGGTAGCTTCTCAAGCACAACAAACTAAAACTTATGTGAACTAATTTACCAAGGAGAATCAGGGAAAGAGAAATTAGAGTCCTCGTACTTGTTGGTAAGAATGTAAAATGGTGAAGATTGCTGATAGTTTCTCAGCAATTTCATTCTTAGTTATTTATGAAGAAAAAGGATAACATGTCCATACAAAATTTTTATATGAATATTCATAGCATTATTCATAATAGACACAAAGTGAAAACGACACAAGTGTTCCTCAGTTGATGAATGGGGTTTCTTTCAGGGGTGATGAAAATGTCCTAAAACTGGTGGTTGTACAACTCTGTGAATACACTAAAAACCAATGAAGTATGTACTTTAAATGGGTGACTCGTTAATTTTGTAAAATATATATGACTATATACAATTACCAAAACTCATCAGTTGTACATTTAAGATGAACATTAAGATGAACTTTATTTTATGTAAAGTATACCCCCCCAAAAGATGGAGACACATCGACTTCAAAGAATCCTGTGGGAAAACAAATTGTTAAGGACTTGCCTTGGTGTTTCTCTAGCATCTGCTAGCTGTCTCTCTAGCATTTGCTTGCTAGCTTTCGTAACGGTGGCCTCTTCAGTATTTTCTCCTGTTTCTCTGAACGGTCCTTGGTCCTTGTCACTAGTCTCTTCATGTGACTGATAGCTGTCCTCCATTCCTTCAACACTGGAATTATTAAGGAATCTCTCTTAGGTCATTTTCTTACTCTAGGCACTTTTCCCGGATAATCTCATTCTTTCTTCTCTGTATTGTAAAGTTGATTATTCTCAAATTCAGATGGAATCATCCTGATAATAACGAATGCTTACTGAGAATTTTTGCATCCCATGTACTCTCTTATGAGATTAATTCCCTAAATCCTCACAATAACCCACAAGTGCTTCTAACATTCATTTCTTATTTATTAGTGAGAAGTCTAACACCTAGAATTTTAAAGCAACCCCCTAAAGCCATAGAGCAAAGAACTGATGAAGGCTGGATTTAAATTCAGGTAGTCTTGTGTGGGTATCTAGATGTATAAATACGATGTTGTACCATGTCTCTCAATCTTTTCTGAAATTTCAATCCTATTTTTTTTAAACTGTCTTCAAGTATCTTTAACATAGTTATGATCATGGTTTATTTAATTCAGCTAAATTAGTCAACTACAGAAATACAAAAACTGCTTTAATATTTCTCAATTTTAAAATGTGTCTTTTTCCAGTGAAAAAAATTATTTTATGAAAGATGGGGTTATTTAATTTCTCTAGCAATAGTTCTTTCTCCTTTCTTTTTCTTTTTAATAAAAGGTAGAAATAATCTATGAAACCAAGTTCTCGATCTAAAGTTATCTATCCTTTTTCATTCATCTGTACAAATTAACCTAAAAAATGCAATAATTATGGTTGTAAAAATGTCATTTACACTGACTTTAATTTCAATCATGTTTTGCTTTTTAATCCAACAGAATGATAAAAAAAATGTAACTCATATGGCAATGAGAATTTTATGAACTGTTACTAATTATTTGAATCGGAAGTAGATGATGTACTAAATTTCCAGTGAACTACAACTACTTCACATTTGTACAATGTAGTGTGAGAATGCCTTTCATCGGACTAAGAAACTGTAAGTCACCTGAGCTTCCGTGTCTTAAAGCCATCTGTTAAACTTTTTGCAGGACGATATAGTGGACACTTCAGGTCAGAAGAACTAGAGAAAAATTCCTTGGTGTTGCCATTCTTTGCTCTTGGAAGTATGCAAATTATTAAACCTTTTTAGCTTAGTGTCATGACTAATGACTTGCAATGTTATTTTTTCTAGTCTTTCAGCAGAGTGAAGATGACATAGTGGACATAAGAATTATAGAGTTATCAATAATTTAGGTATTGGAACTCATCTTTTATGTTTTTTTTTTTTAACTAAGCTTGGAACTGTTGGAACTAATGTTTAACTAATAGGGAGAGTGGGAGCACTTTTGTATATCATCAGAATGTAAATTATTCAGACAACTAATACTATTGATTTTTTACTCTTCCAAACCCTTTTTTGACTTGAATGCTTTGCATTTGCTCTCTCATTTCTATTTTAGAAAAACTTTTTGAAAAAAATATTAACTATTTCAAACTCTGAGAGAGGTTATGTAGAATAGTGTTGAGCATATAGACTCTGAAATCATACTTCCTGAGCTCAAATCCTGGATCTGCTACATCTAGCTATGTCATTTTATTCACTTATTCATCTTTTGTGCCTCAGATACCTCATGTGTGAGGTTTTCATAGTTATAACTTACAAATTTTAAATTAAAATCAAATTAATTGATACATAAAAAGTGCTTGAGTCATTCCATGGCATGCAGTACTCAGTAAAGTTATTCCGTTATTACTATTATTACTTATTAACTAATGAATACATGGTGTCACAGAGAAGTAAAATGATCTGTCACTTTGTTAGCACTAGATTAAAACATGTTCTAAACCCATATTCACTAACTCCAAGTCTGCTTTATTTCCATAATCTCATATGCTAATTTATCATTGTTATTTTATGGTGATGTTTTCTAAATATAGTATAGTGGAGGAACAATGCAGAAATGCATGACTTAGTCTCTAATATTGCCCTTTTTGTGACCTCTAAAAATGTTTCAAATGCTTAAAAATATGAAAATATTTCATGGGCTGAAATAGTTGGAAAACACTGCTCAAAAAGAGAATGTTTACTGTGCTAATAGGTGAAATGACTTGATGACTCTATATGAGATTTAAATTATGTAATGCAAAGATGGAATCTCCTGATAGTTAATTTTATGTGCTCTACATTCAGGGTACATGTTCGCTGCATGCTTCGACTAAATTAAAAGCATCTAAGAAACCCAGAAGATTTGATTACTGGGATTCTTGAGTCCTCAGTGGTGATAATTCATCCAGAATCTTCATCTTAGTACTTCCTGCTGAAACAATAAATTTCATCTTCCACAAGAGGCCACATAGCCAAGGAAAGTATTTTCCTTATTAGGTCATAGGCTTGATTGGAAGAGAGAATTACACAAGCCAAGAACCAACTATTTTTTAAAGTAATATGAAAAGAAAACTGTCATCGTTGCCTGAATGTTAGGAGAATACATGGAGAGCAAGAAAATACAAGGAAAGGAAAACTCAATTAATAACATAGATATTATCTTCTATAATAATATACATCATAGTCTTCTTAGAGGGGTCGGGGTTTGGTGGGAAGAATAAGACAGTCAGAATTCTCAGTAAAGTCAGTACCAAGGGGTGGAGATGTGACATCCAGGAGAATTACACCCTGAATATTTTCAGATTTGTTTGCAGACAACATGGATATGTGCAATGTAAGCATGTCTTCATCAGATTTGATGATAATATTTAATTCCTTTTCACTCTTTCTATGAACAAAACCTATCTATAGATGCTTGCCCTTCCACCTCTCTCTCTCTCTCTCTCTCTCTCTCTCTCTCTCTCTCTCTCTCTCTAACTCTATCACCTCTATTTCTATATCTATTCAATTCTTTGCCACCCATTTAGTAAACAAGATTTGGATCTATATCTTCTCCAGGGTGGCTTCTCAAACAACATTCTCTACAGGAGGATAGGTTAACATTTAGCTGCTCAAAGTAAACAAGTAATGGAGGGAAGAAATCATTCCTCAGAGGGTGGCTATAGATATTGGAAGAAATTGGATTTTGCATGTTTCAAGTTGCTTCAGGATAACAGTTTTCTCTTATGGACCCACTGAAATTCTGGTGAACATGATTGGACGTGACATTTTGATGTTTGCATATTTGGGAACTTTCAGACAAATCAGCATTGGCCAGTTGCGAACCTGACTTTGGAGATTTCATCTTTGATGATGACTGTCATGAGGGGCTAATGCCCCATATACAATTGGATAATGGTATCATCAAATCTAATGCTCATTCAAATATTTGACTCACCAAACATGTTGGAGGGATTCTTTGCAGCATCATTGAATAATCATACTTTGGAATTTAGCTCATGATGATTTTAGTTCTCTAGTCATTGGTAATAAAACATTCTCTGGGCTATAGGATACTGGCCCATAGGAGAAACTAAAACTGATATAAACAATAGGACCACTTGAAGTGTTAACTATGCACAGAGTGGGGTGAACAGTGTTGATGTAATGAGTAAGCCATAGTCATTTTATATTGCAGGTGCATGCATTTAATAAAATGTGGATCTTTGGCCAGCCCTGATTATTCAGAGTTGCTATATCACATTAGATGTTTCTATAGTCATTTTCAGCTTATTTTCGCTAGGTATTTCAGTTTGGCCCATAATTTTTGCCATTTTTAACTCCCTGGAGCTAGCCATCATTAGCAAGTTGAGATGATTCCTTCTAAACTTTGCTCTCTTGATAAACAATCACAGATGCACACGCACACTTGCATGTACTTATTTCTTTTTATGTAAATGAGCTCATTCTTTGTACACTTTCAGCTATTTGCTTTTCTCACTAACATATTTTGAATATTTGAATATATGCCCATTTCAGTGTGTGTGTGTGTGTGTGTGTGTGTGTGTGTGTGTGTAATATTCTGTGGTAGATGCACAATATTCCACTACAGGCATATATACTTAATTTTTTGATTATAGTTGGCATACAATAGTGTATTAGTGTCTGGTGTACAACATAGTGATTCAACATTTATATACCTTATGATGTGATTACCACACTAAGTCTAGCAACCATCTGTCACTTGCAAAGTTATCACACTATTGTTTACTATGTTCTTTTTCACCTTTTTCACCCACCCTCCATCCCCCTTCCTTCTGGCAAGTATCAATTTCTTTTTTGTTCCTCTGAGTCTGTTTTTGTTTTGTTTGTTTCTTTTTAATAAGGCTTTTTTTACTCTTTTAGAAAAACATATTTTATTCCAATTATGCAAAAATATAAGTTTATTATAATAAAACAATGCTGTTTCACACAATCAAGAACAGGGAAACAAATGTGGGTGTAAGAGCAAGTTGGATTCAATAACGAGTTATACCACACTCATGGCTTCGAACCATGAATTGTTTTATAATTCCCCACCCTCATCATGCAGAATGGCTCATTTTGACTGCATCATTCACAGAGAAGAAAGTAAATGCAATAATAGATCTCAAATATGTATATTACAATTTCAGCTGCACTAAAACACTGATGTTTTGCTTTCAGTTTTGATTCTAAATTCCCAGGGAAAGCTCCAGTTTGGGCCAGGTAGGTCCACTCTGGTCCAATCAACTTAGGTGAAGGAGGGTAGTATACACATCCACTGTGTAAAGTGGATGCCAGACTTCTCCTGCTATTTACAGGTACATAAGGGTAAAGACTGGTTTCTGAGAAATAAAAGAGTGGACAAACAACCCAGTGAGAGATTAACATAACATTTATTCATCTAATGCACAATTGTTGGCATTAATAAAACAGGCTCAATTCTTTTATTATTAAATATTTTCTCACTATAAATATATATTTACAAAGGTATGTATTGTGTCTTTGTAAATATAACTTTGGGCATGTATGTAAATCAATACTTAGGATAAATTACAGAAATGGAAATAATAAGTTCATGGAATGTATATTTTTAAATTTTATGGTGACAAAATTTAGACAAATTTTAATTTCTATTAGTTGCAAATAAGTGCAAACGAGGGTGTTTTTCTGCAAACTCCCCTGTATTGAGCATTATTAACTTTTAAAAAATCTTTGCCTATCTGACTGGTTAAGGTATCTTGTTAAAGATAAAGTGTATTTTCTTTAATACAGTTTTATTAGCTGTTAAACATTATGAAGTTTATGTGTTGCAGGGCTGCAATAGTGTCTTTCAGTATGAAAGTATTTAAAGGCAGCCCCTCCAGTTATTCAACTCTCCTGCTTTCAGATTCTCATGGATTCAGCCCACCCTTCCTGAGACTGATTTTCCAAGACGAACCCTAACTAATTCCTAATTTGAAAGTTTACACGCTAAATACATAATCAGGCCCTCTTGTTGCACCATGTCTTTCTGCCTCCAGCTTTACTAACTCCCTTTTATTTGTTGGATTTCCATCTTTCCACTAAATTGTTCACTCCTCTTAAGACAGGAATTGTGTTGCATTCATCTGTATAATGTTGTTTAGCACAATATGTATGTGTGTACGTGAATATATATGTATATATGCTTATACATACATATATACATATATATCTTTTATGAAACTGATTGCCTATATGCCTCAGTCAGATGGACTTCCGGGACAGCAGGGTCTTTAGCCTGGCCATTGTACCTATCTCTATAGGAGGCAAGTGATTTTTCTCTGGACCATAGCTTTCCTATACAAACAATCAGTAGTTCAGCTAGGTAATCACTGAAGTGCTTTTTTTTAAAAAAAAAAAAAAACCCCTAATACTCTATAATAATACTTGCTTTTTTATTACACGTAAAATTTTTTTGTATATATTACATAAGAACAGAATTTGAATATGTCATCTAATTGCAAACTTCTATCTAACAAATCTATGGAATTTAATTAGAATGTGGCATCACTTACAAAATAAAATAGTGAGTTGTCACCTCTCTGCAGTGTGTTAGCCCCATCTAGTGAATGATTAATGAATTCTCAAAAGCCAGTAGCATGTGAACATTTTTAAAGCTACTGCTGAATCATACGTCATCTTGTTGCCAGTCTTTGAACCTTTGCTCTTCCAGATCGAGCCGAAGTTGAAAGAGAAATTTGTTGTGAGATTAGTTTGGGAGATGTTTGAATGCCTTTGTAGGATTGATTCATTTTAATAGTGGATCAATACAAAGAGTTGTGATCTATTTCTTGAATCCTCCCCTCTGCAGCTCCCACTTCAGTTTTTCCTTTTACCAAATATATAAATGCACGTAGCTTTAATAGTCATGTGATTGTATAAGATTACATACTGAAAACAGAAATCCCCAGTTACTTTCTCCCTTTTTCTTTTGCTAATGGCAAAGGCATTTATACTTACCTAGTTTTAGTTGATTATTTGAATATTTACCTCCATGTCTCAAATAAGACTTTTATCGCTAAGCCTTGTTATTATTATTATTTTTTAACTTTAGACATTAGAGAAGTTAACTGTCTTTTCTGTCCAAGGGTATATGCCGAGAGTGATAATATATGCCGAGACATATAAACTTAAGTAACTTTCCTTTCCAGTTCATGTTTCCCGCCCGCCAGAAGTTGTCATGTTTTAGCATTTGCTTGATTTTCTATATATTTTTTTTCTAATGCAAATTCTAATTTATTGTTTATTAAAAATCAAAGCTGAGAGCACATCAGGTATTCTATTCACTTTGTATTTCTGATAGAACCTGTCCCTTCTGACTTACTGACCAGCATGGTTTAGTGTTTCTTCTTTGCCAGGGATACTGCTGTCATTCTGACCTGTCTTAATCATTATCCTGAGATACCTCTCCCCTGTTTTCTGTATCATATGTTTTCCTCTCTCGTGATTTACTCATATCTTAATGAAACAGAACCTCTGGAACCGCCCGAGAAAGAGTGCATGTGTAAGATATTTTTGAGACTTTGTGTGATATATATGGTGAATTATCATTCAACGTTAATTCCAAAATTCTGTTAGTGTGTCTTCAGACTGGAAAGCTAAAACTACATTTCCCAGACTTTCTAATGGTAGGAAGCTAGAACTGCTATAGTTTATGCCAATGAGACATATTTACACAAATTTTGAAGGTGTAAGTGAGGAAGACGCCAAACTTTGCTGCCAAGCTCCACTGTAGACAGGTATCTTTTGATGGTGGAGGCTCCCTGAGTGTGGTGGCTTCTGGGTACTAGAGGAAGCAATAGTCCCTTTGGTGGCCTGCTTTGGCAGCAAAGCTCAAAGGCATTCTTGAAAGCCCAACTCAAAAGTTATTTCTTTAGTCATTTATTACCCAACAATATCGCTTAAAAGTAAATATTGTGGATTCTGTTTCCTGCACTGAACCTTGAATGAAAAATCTTATATGTGCTAGCGTGGTTAGGCATAGAATTCTAAATTTGAAATAATTATTTGTTTATTGTTGGGAGCCATTCTTGCTGAATGCCCTCCAGCTGAATGACCTACAGACATGGTTAAAGTTGCCTGTAAGCTAGAAGTTTGCAGAGCAGGTGGGCTCTGTACTGAAAGAGGAATTTTGGCTTAATGGATAATCTGTTGCAGATGGAGGAAGTTTGGCTTAATAGAAAACAGGTGAGAGAACTTATGTAAATGTCAAGCAATTGTTTACAGATGTGTGGGTTTTGTTTTTCATGCATTGTTAAGGGTATAAATATGCTGTGCTAAATAAACTCAGCACCACAGTGTTCACTGTGAGCCCTCCCAACTCTATCTTCTCTCTCTCTCTCTCTCTCTCTCGTCTCTCTTGCTCTCTCTCTCTCTCTCTCTCTCTCTCTCTCTCTCTCTCTCTCTCTCTCTCTCTCTCTTTCTCAAACCTCACTCCCCATCTCGGGAATTGTTCGACCTTAGCTGCTGGTGGCAGTTTATGCTTCTAGTGCTTCTGCTATGAAGTTATCTTAGTCCTTGATCCAATATATGTGACTTTTTCTTTTTCTTTTCTGGAAGCTCAGAGAAACTATTCTTTGTCTCTTGTATTCTGAAGATTCAAGATAATATACTCTAAATTGCCTAATTTTGTCCATCTTGCTGTGCTCTTGGCAGGTTTTTTTTTTTCAATGTGGAAACTCATGTTCTTATTTGCTAGAAAATCTCTTAATTCCTTCAGTGATTATTTTCTTTCCTTGATTTCTTTTATTATTTTGGACCTGCTATTCTTTTGGTTATTGGACTTTTTGGACTTGGCTTCTTTGTTTTATTCTTTTTCTCTTATTTTCTATCTCTCCTTTTAAACTCCTTTTTTTAAAAAAAAATATATGTATATATAGGAGATGTCCTAAATTTTACCTTTTAACTCATGTATTAATATAAAAAATTGTAATTTCAAGAATACTACTTTTTAATTATCAAATTGTTTCATTTTTATAGCATCCTGCTCTTGTTTTATTATTATATTTTCTTCTCTGTCTAATATACAACTCTTATTCGTCCTTGTTTTGTTTAAATCACTTTTTTCCTGCCTTCTGATTGGGGCTCCATCTTTTAGTAGAGACTTTCCTTAAGTGTCTGATAATCTTTGGTGGCTGCTCATAAATAACTGTGAGGAAAAAGGCTGATTGGAAATTCTGAGAATATGGTTGGCTTTGTCCATGTGAGCTTTTTTTTCATGCTGCTTCGGTAAGTTCACTTAGTCATGCTGTGTATATTCAGCAAAGCAGAAGCTACTTGTTTCCCTTTTCGAAGGCAAAGGACTAGATGTCAGTATTCTGGGATATGAGAGAAGCATGTGGGTCAGAGTCCCAGTACCTTGTGTGCATTCTGAAATAAGGAGATTAAAAACAGTGCCCTGCCCTGAAAGATACCATTTGTTCCCTAATACACAGGAACTCTCTCTTTTCCTACTGCAAAGAGTACAACTTCAGTTTTTGCCACTGTGGGGGAGGATATCTACAGATATGACTGTTTCTGAAGCAGATTTTCAATAAATCTTCCTTATTCATCACCCCCTTTCAGCCCAACTTCCAGAAGGACTGGAGGCTGACGGTTCCAGAGCACTTCGGTTGTTCCCGCAGTAAATTGCTTGTTGGATTTCCTTGTTGCAGTTTAAGATTTTAGTTTATGAAATGCATCTATTTTTCAGCTTTCAGAAATGTATTGCTGTTTTATTCCCTTCTTTGCTCTCTTCTGCCTTGTGGATTGTCTTTTGAAATAACTTCCTTTTTGTAGGGTGTTGGGAAAGAGGAAAATAGATCTGTGTCCTTAATACTGCATAATTGATTTGATAATATTTATACCGATATGATTCTTGAGATAGTGCATCATTTCATAGACGAATGCAAGTGCATGTATATGTATATATGTGTCTTTATACTAATATACATTCACATATATAATATGTATATTTAGGCGATCAATTGTGTCCTTGATGTCAGTGAACATAGGGGAAATAGTTTGGGGAGAAGGTTTTATGGTGCTGAGTAGCAATAATGAAGAAAAAATTAGGGAACGAAAAGAAATTTTTCTAGTCTTTATCTTAGCTATTCTCTTTTAGAGGCTTAAGTACTTTTGAAAGAAGTTTTTTTTTTTTTAATGGTCATAATAGTATACTTTCATAAATTAGTCCGTTTAAGTATTTAAGTACCAAACCTATAAAAAATTTACCAAAGGACTATTTTACTAAACAATACTCAGGTGATTTTTAAAGTTAATGTAGCTTCTGAGAAAAGTAGCTAGGCGGCAAGGTAAATCTACTACAAAGAAACTGTATTTAGGCAGAAAAAGTAGAGAAATTAAGATCAATATCCATTTAAATCTGGTCATAAAAGTATTTTCTTATTAAACATATAGATAAGCATCTTGTGAATATTAGGAAAAAGTAAAATTAAATGTTACAATTAACATGACCCTAGTGAAGAAAAATCATAAATTTGTTCATCCATTCATGTATTCAGCAAATATACACCAAAACTTACACTAGACATGGGAGATGTAGCAGTGAACTATGCTCTCAGAGTTACTTTCTAGACAGTCAGAATAAACACAAGCACAAACTTATGTGGGAAATGCAGAAGTGGAGAAGACGCATCAGTAGTGGCTAGGCAAGACCTCTCAGAGTTGGTGACAATTTTTACTTAGAAATCTAAATGAAATGTTGGAGCGATCCATACAGATCTTTGGGGGAAAAGATTCTGAGGAAAAAACACTTTTGTTTGTAATTTAGCTGAAACTAGTTCCACCAAAACAAAAAATGAACAACCAAAGTCTATTCAACACCAGGAACTCCAAAAATCAGGTGTGACATAGAGAAAATTGATTGATGATGTTAGACCCTTGCCCCCATTCCCTAAACTTGCTCTTTTTCTCAGCTCTGTTCTCTCTGTGCTTTCTTTCCCTTCTTGTGTGGTGCTCTCTCTATGTAGCGATAAGATGGTCATTGGTAGGTCAACGTGTACATGGTCCCCACTAGGAATAGTGATCTTAGAGAAAAAGAGCACAACCTCCTCAGACCAAGATTTATATAAATTTCCCCAAAACATTCTGGTTGGTCTTGTTTAGGTGTTGTGCATATTCTTGAACTGGTCACGTTCTTGACATAATGTATGTTGATTTGCCCGCCTGGATTACACACACATTCCCATAATGTAGAAAGTTGAAGATCATCTGATTGACAGCTAAAATCTGTTAGAGTTGGTGGAGGAGAAATTCCTAAGAGTTTCCAAATTCAGAGATGCAAGGAAGGCTTTTTGAAAAATCACACAGATATCAAATTATGTATGGAAACTTTGGAAGGGAATTATTGGTGGACTAAAGTTAACTTTTTTCTTATATGTACTTTTTAAAAATTGTCTTCCAGCAGAGTAATTAAAATAAGACTGAATGTATTGTCTTCTTAGGAAGTAATTTAAGTTCAAGGGGTAATGCTAGGAAAGGATTACCCTCTGAAAATAATATAATGGAGGACTGCTAGGATCTTATGGGCAAAGCCTCCCTTACTAGATTAGGATTTGTGGAGACCCTAGGAAGAATTTGAAAGTGCACTTGGCTGGAACACTATCTCAATCACTGTAGGTTAGATTATGCTGCAGCAATAAACAACACAATTATAATTAGCTGAAACTAAGAAGATTTCTTTATTTCTCAAGCTACATGTTTATCGTGGCTTGGGAGGTGGACTTTGCTCATGGTGATCACTCAGAGACCCAGGTAGACAGAATAGCCATTATCTTGAATATTTCTGTCACCATAGCAAAAAATAAAGATAGCTCTGGATGATTTCACATACATAATTATATGCTCTGATTTGAGAAACACACATGTCACTTTTGCTTACAACTCATTGGTCAGAACTAGTCATCCAATCTCATCCTTCTTCAAAGGGACCAAAAAATATAATCTTTCTATGTATCCAGAAGGAGAAGATCTAGAAGATTTTGGTAAACATTATGAATGACTAACACAAGTATATATGATTCTTATTTATTGGAAACCATGCCAGAGGATTATGGGACAGAGGCATACTTTCAAAAAAAGAAGAGAAAATCTTAACATTTAGTATAATCAGTGGGCTAGACAAAAATTTGTGAAAAACACTATAGGTATCATATTAAGCAAGATACATGAATATCAGTGTTAATATTGAAAAAATCAAATATAAAAATGTTTTAGAAATCATTCACACTAGATATTAATAATTACCTATGCCGGGATAAATCAGTATATGGTATAATTTGGAGAAATTTTAAGTATACAAATAATTTGTGATAAATAACTCCTGAATTATTGACTGAGTCTATTATACAGATATCAAAAAATCAATAAAATATAATTTGGAATAAAATATTCTTAAACTGAATGAATGTTAATTAAATGGTAATTAATTTTTTACTTTCATTTGCTTATAAATTAAAATGGGTGAATTGAAACAATGTCAGTTATAAGATAAATGACTTCTGCAATTTTCCTTCTGTGGCATCCCCTATTTTCTAATAAGATCCTGTTCTTATCACTTTAAATCACTATTGCCATTGACTTCAGTGAGGATTACAAACAAGTGAATGGCAGGCAATTTTCTCTAAGGTGTGTGTCTTTGTGGTAGTGTGGGATAGAGCATATCTCTCTGAACACCTTATATTTATCAAGCCCAGCTAATCCAGGCACTCCCTGAACCTATCTTGGCAAAATTGTACCTGGTTTGTATGCTGGGAGCTCACTACAGACACGGAATAAAGAAAGGGGAGTGGAAGAAGGTAGATCATGAGGAGGGTTCAGCATTATTAGGTCTGGGTGGTTAAAGGGCTTACATCATGTTTTTATTATCTATATGACCATTTAAAACAATTCAGTATAAATGATGTTTTGTAATGTGTATAAGTTAACTACAATCTCCAGTCAAAAGACAATTAATTAGAATTTGAAGAACCCTAAACAAAAATTAATCTTTTGGTATTCATGACTTGGGATTTCTAAAACTTTCACTGCTACTTCTCAGAGTCCTTTGCTAATATTATTATTCCTGGCCTCTAAATGTTTAGAATGCTCCAGGTCTCTGTACTTGGTTCTCTTATTTTCTCTCTCTGAGGTGATCTCATTTGAGCCTATGGCTTAAAATAACATCCACATTGCTGCCCTGTTGTCTCTATCCAACTCAAGGTGTACATCCAGTTGATCTAAATCTTTATGTATTAGCTCCACCTGGCTATCAAATAAGTATTTGAAAATTGACACATCTAAAACAGAACTGTAATTTCCTTTTCCTTTCCACAAAATAAAGAAGTCTTTCCCATGATTTAGCCCAACCCCAAAATGTTGTATTGTCTTTGGTTTTCTTTTCCCTCACACTCTACATCACATCTATCAATAGATTTGTTATCTATTGAGTTTCCACTGAAATCAATATTGAGACTTAGCGTCTTTATTACAGTCAACCTTGTTGAAGCCACCATCATCCATCTCTTACCTTATTTACTGTAATACATCTTCTCCTGCAATGGCTTTCCTGATTCCGCTCTTGGTGCCCTCAAGTATGTCATTTATTCTCAAAGCAGCCAGAGTGATAATGTCACTTCTCTGCTCAAAACTTAAATATTTGCAATATATCATGAGTCCCACCAGCATATGTTTTTGTGTAAATAAAAACCACAACCATACACAAAATAATATTATTTAAATTACAAGGAATAATATACCCAACACATTATAGTGAATGACTTGGGTGAGGAAGGGAATGTGAGCAGAGGATGAGAAAAGAAAAAGTGAATCAGAAGTAGAGTTTTACATGGACCCACAGGAAACTGTTACACAACCTAAGAAATATATTAACTTAACCTTTTTGAATTTGAGATACAAAAAAAAAAATTGATCAATAAAAAAAGATGATTTTTTTTGGAGTGAAAAGTCTGTGACATTCAATAATATATTAAAAAATATTTACTTGAAAGTATTACACCCAAGAAGGTACATGTTAGCTTTGTTATTATTTTTTTAACTTCTGACCTAATTGTTCCTGCTAAAACCATACATCCATTGGTGGAGTAAACCAATGTATTTGCAGCTGTTTTTTCATTATTAAAACTTTTGGTACCTTGAATCTTAGTTATATGCCAAATTTAGAAGCTCACCACTTTCCTATTCTATTTTGCTTAATACTAAAAATATTAAAGGTCAGATTGTACTTTCAATAAATTAGAGTATAATAGTAGAATATTACATTGAAAAATAAAATTAGCTACATTTAAAACTTGCTGCTTACAGCCTTTGAAAAAATTATAGGCACAGAAAGAAACACTAGATATTATAATGTATATATACTGTATCAGTTAATCCAAGTGACAAAAAGAAAAAATGGTATTAGAGTGCAATGTGAGCAGCTAATATAATGAGCTAAATTCTTAAATTCTGCAATAAAAATGTATAAAAATTTTAGCCTATATATCTAGGGCAGGAAAAAAGGCATTTAAGCATTTAAAGAATTGCTGAATTTCATCATCACAAATGCTATTGAATCCATTTTGTTTTAAAGTAAATGTGAAATGAAGTTTTTGACTTCAAGGGGAAATTAAATCCCTTTTTCTATCAGCAGTTTGGTACCTATTAAAGAGATGTTTTTGTGTTTATAGGTACTCTTATGCCTCTTATCTCACTAGTGGAACTTTAATAAATAAAAGTTCATGAGTTGTACAGGCTGTTACATTTTTAAAAGGGAAGGTCAAATCATGTAGGTTAAGGCTCCTATCTTTCTAGAGGTGGCTTAGCTTAAAATGAACCTGATATATGAGAATCTTGCGCTTCACTGTAGGATGGTGTATGAAAATTGAAAGAGAAAATAACTTCAGGATGGAAAACACTAGTCATTTATTGAATATCTAGTATGTGATGATTATATATATATATGATTATATATGATTATATATATATGATTATATATATATTTATTTTTAGTATGTGATGATTATATATATATATGATTATATATATATTTATGGGCAATGCTTTTAGTTCTATTATTATTTAATATTAATATTTATATCTATTTTTTTTTTAGAGAAGAAGAACCTATGGCTTGGAGATTTAGTGAGTTTCTTAATTTTAAAGAATTAGAAAAGGTGAAGTGAAGGTTCAATTCAGATCTGTTTGGTGTCCCAGTAAATCATTAAATTATCTTACTTGCATCTCTGGACATTCTAATTTACATTTGTTGGGTAGAGATATTTCACTTTTGCACAAGAATAGCCATGAAATAAAAGTCAATGTCTGAGGCAAAGACTGTATCAAGGATGCCAAACATTTAAATAAAAATGAAAAATTTAGTTTATCACTTGAATATTTTATCAGTATTATATATTAATATCCAGACATTTCTAAGTACCTTATATGGTTGCATATGGATAAAACATAAATAATAAACTGAATTTGGCATTTTCATCTATATTTTATTATGACCTAAGATATATATTAATAGAATTTTGACTTCGTTGTTAACCAAACTTATTATGGTAATCATTTTGCAATATGAACACATATGAAATTATTATGTTGTACACCTTAGACTTATACAGTGTTATATGTAAGTTTTATCTCAATAAAACTGGAGAAATAGTTTTGACTGACAAAACAAATGAGCTCTAATTTTATAATTTTACTACTTTACTGTACTATAAAGACACAAGAGAGCTTCTCACTAACTTTCCTTTTTCATAGTAAGGGTAAATCCTAATTTATATTGTTTTTGCAGTCATACAGCCTTATATAAAATTTAATTATTATAAGTCTCAAGAAGAATGAAAAATGCAATGTGTATATGACAGTTCTCTTCCAACCAAAATATAAAGAAATTCTCTATTATGCCCGATAATGCTCCAAATTTAAGCTAATGAGAAGGAAAAGGGAGAAGATAATAAACAACAAAGATGTTGGTGACATCAGGGAAGGAGGAAGTGGCCCGCAGAAGCAGGAAAGACTTAACCAGATAATTTGAACAGGGAAATGCAAGAGGAGCAGAGGTTCACAATGATCCAGTTAGAAAATGGGGTTGTCAGGAGGGAGAATAAAGGGAGTAATGGAGAGTCTCGGGGAGCTTGGGGCGGGAGGTACAATGCTACATGTGACACTGCCAAGAATGGGCTAAAGAATATAATTAAATGTATTACTCACTGTGGACTGCAAGTTGAAAGTGCGGTAAGTTAGAAGTATGATGCTATCTAGAGTCTGGTAGAAATGTATATAATTGCCATGGCCTGTTAGAAGTCAGCAGTGTGATCACTGATAATATGTTTGTAAGACAGTAGAATTGTATTATGACTGATAGAATTAGTAGAGGGGATATGTATAAACTGCTTTTGAGGCTTATTTGTGTGTATTCTATGTGTGATAGTAGAATTCACTCTCATGATTCTTCGAAAATAGAAAAGAGCAGAGTGAAATGAAACTCTTATTTAAGAAGAAAATTTCTGATGATATAAAGTAGAACAGATTAATCTGGTGAGGGAGATGGGTTTTGGGGGACACCCCAGAGATAAGAATCTTCTGGGAGCAAGACTATTTTGCATTAAAAGCACCAGTGCATCCTTGCTGGAGAAGCCAGATGCACGTCTGAATCAAGGTGAGAAGTAAGTCTTTCCACAGCCTTAAATTGATAGAGAATGAGATTTTCCCTTCTGTGTATCTCTCTGCAGCAAAAGGTCCTAGGACACACCATTAGCCCAAATCTTCCCTTCTATTATGGTCCACAGCAAAGACATAAATGCCTCCTCTTTTTTCTTGGTTGAGCAATTGGTCACCTGCATGAAAACATTTTCTGCTGTATTTGACTCCTGAGGTGAAAGTGGAAAAGTCTAATGTTTTAATTTTTCTATCATGTTCTGAATGACACAGGGAAGAACCCTGTGCAACATTCACTTAAGACTCACATTGGTAGGTGATGTGGTGAGTGATAGAAAATAGTGTCTATTTTCTGGGTGGAGCCTTGGGGTGGGGGGTCTGGTTCTGCTGTTACCTTGGATAACCTATATCTGGGGCTCTCTTTGCTCATTTGCACAGTGCCAGGGCTAAAGTAACACAAGTGATTTTTCGCCTATGTAAAAATTTAAATACATTACAATAAAGTGAAGATCCTTATTACAATCACAACTGATGATATGAATCTTTTGCTAGCACAGATATTTTACTCTAGAAATTCTAAAAAAATTTGAGATAATCTTTTTTTACCTTAAAAATATAATATTTTTAAATGACCTTTTAAGAATCAGCCTCATAAAGATGACCCCTCCACCTTGCAATTTTGATTAGGTAAAAATTCTGAGAAGACCTATCAAGGAAAAAGAGCTAAATACAGCAAAGAAAGAAAGAAATAATACTTTAAGAATGTGACATGAAATTCCAACAAATCAAACAAAAATTCAAAGGAATAAATATATTATAGTATGTCCCATATTGTCTTTGGACCACCTACATCAGAATCTCCTGGAATATGAGGAAAAATATGAATCAAAATGTGAATTGCTAGGCCCCACTGCTGAGTGATTAAGCCAAGATTTCTTGGAGATGTGATACAGGAAATAATCTTTATCATCTCTAATGTTTGACAATTGATGCATTGGCTTTGAGTTTAAATCCACCCCAATTCCATACATTTCTACATATTAATTGTGTACATTTATAAAATACAGTGAAAAAAAAGAAATTTTATAAATAGGACAAAATCATTGACTGTCTTCTATAGGTGAATTGAAAAACTTCATATTGATTGTAATGAGATTGAAGTTTGTATCTTGTTATGGGTCCCATTCATAAAGAAAAAAAATGAAATGAGCATCTTTAGTTTACTACCTATGAAGCATTTTAACTTCATTTGGAAAAAAGTGATTACTATTGTTAGATTAAAAAAATTAGAATAAGGTCTTTGCTCTGTCTATAACACTGATGTATTATACATACATGTACTTCCTATGTAGTTTAATAAATAGAGAGGAAAGAGAATGGCTTTGGAGTCAGGCAAAAGATTCAGAATTCTTCTTACAGTCTTTGCTTCCTTCCCCATAAAATAGGACAATTAATACCATCTGGAAAGTTTTGTAAAGGTTGACTGAAATGGTATTGGAAAACTCTTAGCCCAGAGCAACATAAAGCAGACATTCAATGATAGTTATCTTTATCCTATTCTTTGTGTTCAATGATGACATTATTAAAAAACTTTATCCATGGAGAGCAGTCTTTTGTCTGTAGGATGAACACAAGTAGGCATTCTTGGCTATGCAGCTATTAGATCCTGCTACTATTTGCTTGTTTGGCTTCCAATATTTCACAGATATTTAATAAAACCTATTTTTCCCATGCAAGGTTGCTATAAGTCTTTTCCTATCTAGATTCTTCCATAATAACACATTTCCCATTGTCATATTTTGTAAAATTATACATCACAGCTGTATAACCTTTTGTACATTTGAGTTGTCTCTTTATTGCTAGACTCACCCATACTATCAAAAAATTGGGTTATCTGATTCTAATTCTTTTTAATAACATTTTTAAAAATCTTATTTAAATATTTATGTCTAGGATTTCAGTTTTATTAATCTTTATCTTGCTGCAATTATTATTTGAATGACTTGCAGGTAAATAGCAGTGCTTAGACACAAGAATATGATGCTTATAGTGTGTTGATGTCTCACATTCAGTATATACACAATAAAATCTCATGAATCAGAAATCAGCATATACTCCATGCATGTTATCTTAAGTCATAGACAAGGATCAAGAGATTCTGCATCTGTCCTGTCTCTCACTACTCTTCCTTTTACTGAGCAGAGTCAGTAAGGGGTAAAGTCATCAGATATTTTCAAATGAGTTTTTTAACCACAAGGAATGAAAAAAAAGGGATTTTCAAATTTATCTTTGGTCAATAAAAGAATATACAAAACTAAAATAAACTATTTTAAATCAGTTTCATGTGCTTTTTATAATTTCAATAACAATGGTAAGAAGTTTTTCAATATTAGATGGAAAGTCTAGTTATGCATAGTGCAAGTTGTTATTCATAAAAAATATCAATCTTTGGTATTTATCTATTATCAAACATCCACCATCTGGAAGATTCCAGGATTAATTCATATTAAATCAATTCTCCAATGAAAGAAGATTATTCAAGCATTTAACAAAGGCCGATGTGACCCTGACTCAGGATTTGTCCTAACAATCAGCATTTCTGAAATGTTCTAATTAGATGTGTGCCTGTATAAATTCATTTCAAGTAAGTACATACAAATGTTATTTTTATTCTTTTCGGAGATACTAAGGATTTTAATTGGAGTGCCAGTTTTCTGCTGCCTTAGCTTTTTAAAAATTGTAGCTTTGTGGTTAAAATGTGTCTAATTGATAATAGACTCTTTGACTTCATAGGTGGAATAAAGCCCATTCGATTTTGTTTGGAAACATTAACAGATACTTTCCAATTAAAAAAAAAAAGACTTTTGAGCTAATTCAGTGGGGGTGAAATATAAAAATTTAAAAGTAGAATCTAATTATCTTTAACTCGTACACTTTGATGAAAGATTATTAAATTAAAAAACTTTTGAGCTTTTTGAAGAAGGCACATTTAAACTTCCAGTTGACAATAAATGCAAAATAAAAATGATTTAAAAATAAAAACCTTGACCGATTAATCATGTAAGGGCTTACATACACACAAAACTAGACTCTGTTCTTGACCCAGTCATATATAATACCTTTCAGTCTGTGAGTTTTTCCCCCTGCTTATTACTAACTATAATTCCATTAACACAACATTCTGTCACTAGGTGGCTCCGTTTAGCTTTTTAAAAGCAATCTATACAAATTTGGTTTTGGAACATTCTTTTTTCTTATTTCATCTCATATATTTTTGCCTGTGTATTGCATACAGTCTGTGTAGCTTAGTTGCAAACCATTAGCTGTATGAAATTAGAGCCTATGTGCAATGTGCTGCCAACTTCTCTCTCTAGTCAACAAGTAATGATAGGTGACAGATGACAATTCTACAGGACTATGGTTATTGGCTGGATGCCATTGCTCAGTGCCTGAATCCTTAACGAAATTATTTCCAACCGTATTTTTCACTTCAGAGCTTCATTTGAACACTGAATCATATTTCCTGTAGTGAGGGAAATCCCAAGGAATTCATAGAAGAGGAATGGATTTCTTTTTAAGTTACTGAAAAATTCCTGGTTTGAGAGGAATGGTGTGATCTAGTAGAAAATGCCCTAGACTAAGGGTTGAAACACTTGGAAAGTTTTGGGTTTTTTGCAGGTAGTTAATTCAGCTATTCTCCCTGAATTTTTTTTCCTCATCCATAAAATGGAAGAGTTGGACTAGATAATATTTGTTTTCTCTTCTAGTTTTAAAGATGTTTAATACGCCTGAAGGGACTCCTTAAGCAGAAGTGGTCTGGTACATAAATATTATTTACTTTCTTAGATTATAAACTTCTGAGAAAGGAGAAAAACCATAATTTCTCTAACCCCAGTGCCCCAGACAGTACCTGGCACACAGGGGAAACTCAACCTACACACTTAAAGGAATAAACAGACTGCCTAAGAGTACTGAATGATGATGATCATAGGCAACATTGACTCTCCACAGTCTCATTCCATTTTTTTTTTTTTGTCTCTTTGACTGGGCTTCTAGTTTCTATTCTTAGAGTTACCAGTGCCCACTGATGAAGGCAAGTTACCTTGGAATGCACTTGTTCTTTCTGAAAAGACAAAGCTCACCTGTAGCAATAGACAAAGCTCACCTGTAGCAATAGATTTAAGTTCTGGAGCATGGCAGTGATAAACTCTGGAAGAAAGATGCTGCTTAGGTTGGCTGCTGCTAAAACTATTGGGCCCAGCATGAAAGAACAGGTCTAGGAAACAAGGTTCTAAGTGGAAGTGAAGTGTTGAACAATGTTTGAAAATTGGTAGAGAAGTGAAAAAATGCTTAATGAATTTTAATGTAATAGCCAAATAAAGTATAGATAATGCAAAATACTGATCATGCACAGAAAAAAATATTAAAATACAACTTTTGTGAGGAGTATCAGAATCTTGAAAGCAGGCATTTAAGGTTAAGCTGAGTCAACTATCCAATTCAGAAACTACCTGAAGGGGGGACTTTTTGACAACAGTAAAATGATTAAGTAAGAATCTTCAAACTCATAGTATGGAAAGAGAACAATGTTATAATACAATTATCTTTAAAATATATATAAAATAATTTAAAATGCTATGAAATGTGGCCTGACATTTTTCAATTATGATCATCTTTCAGTCTTTAGCTATCTGGAAATGAAAATATTTATGTGGCAATGCAACTTTCCACTTAGCCTTTTTCTGAGGTCCTCTATGTTCTACTATGCTGTAGAGAATTAAAATGGTTTTACCCTATTTTATTTTTGTTAAGAAAAATTTTAACTGTCTTGCACCCCTATTTTACAGATGCTTAGGAGTCTATAGCTTTTACTGGAAAATACTATTTAAATATCCCAGCTGACTGCAACAACTTGGAGTGGATTCATTACAGAACAATGCTCTCTGAAATGTAGGTCACGATGGAAATACAATAAAAGGTATTGATAAAGGTTATTTCTAATGTTTTTAGTGGGGAAATATTCACACTGACAGAATTCTGGGAATTTTGCTTATGTGCTCGCAATATAAGGCATTTAGGAAATTTTAACCCTGTGTCAAGCAAGTGTATTGGTTCATGTGTCATGACTAAAGTACTGCGTTATGGTCTAAGAGGATAGAACAGAAGAAAGTTCTCTTCTTAATGATAAGGAATAAGTACTTTTGTCCTAGTTATAGAACTGTGATGTTAATCTGCAGCAAAAATACAAAGAGTATGTATTATATGTTAATATAAAATATAGTATAAAATTAATTATATTATAAATATGTAAAATTTAAATATGCCACAAAGATAAGAAGTAGGTGACATGAACAAATAAAATTATGACTTGTTTTTTTTGGAACTGTGATTTTTGTTATTTCAATATAATCTTGACTACAATTATTTAAAGTCATAGTCTTGTCTTAAAGACAGAAAGTTTATTGAAGCATAACATTTTATTGTGTTAATTGATGAACACCTCATTTTATTATAACTTTCAAGGGTACCCAAGGTTTTTCCCATTTCAATTTCTTCTCCACACAGAAGAAAACTTTGATATGGCACAATAGAAATATTAAAGTAAAGGGTATAACTTAATGGAAAACAAACGTGATATGTTGATGGAACTGGGGAGAGGTAAATTCTCTCCTGACTCGACTTTCCCATTGCTCTGTTTTGAACCACCATCACATATACCTGTGATACAATGGATTTGAAATGATTTTCAAATTGGAGGTAACCTGCACTGCGGAATTTATGCACGATCTGGATAGGTGCACATGACAGAAAGCAAGAAAAAGCTGTGTATATCAGCCTCTAGAGTTGGCAATTACCGAAAGGCAGGAGTAAATGTGTCTCTCTGGGTTTTTCATATGACTCAGTCTAGTTGACCCAGGCAGAATTTTATGGAGATCTCTCTGTTTTTCTCATTCACACAACTAAGTACTCAAACACAAAACACACATTTTGGTAACCCAGCCAGAGTGGCAGTGATTATAAAGTTCCTTAGTCAAGGATTTGGAAGTTTGAGATCCTGGCATCTTTGATCATCTTTTACCATCCCAATCCTATTGAAATGAAATCTACATTTGCATATGTATGATGACCTTTTTAATCTCTCTAGTACATTATAGAACTCCTTTAGTAGTAATACTTTTGACTGCAAATGAAGCTATCACTCAATTTATTATAATTCTATGAGAAGTAACAAACATCTTATAAAAACTGTTAGCTTATTTAATTTTTATCTTAAGAGAGTTATTAGAAAAAATAAAGAAAGAAAAGGCAGTGGACTGGCAGATCCTAGTCCAATTATTGTTATGATCAGCAGGACCACTTTCACTTTAATAACTCATGGTCTCTCTGGACTAGTTGACCTCTAGGTAGCATGATCAGGCAGGTTCTTTTGCCTGGTACAGTCCTGGTTCACACCTGTTATCCCAGTGTAATTATTAATAGCACCCCTTTCACTCTCAAAAGTGTCCTGGTTTGGATGATAAATTATATGGTTACTTTATCTTTAAAGGTCCTTTCAACTTGTGTATTCTTTGATGTTACCTAGAGATGAGATGTGGAGTCAAATGTCTGAGAGCAAGTTATTGAAATTCTAGTCCTTTATTTTGAGCAGTGGTGAGAGATGAAGGTATTGAGTTTGATATATGGCCCAGATCATGAAGGTATGATAGTCAAAGACTTTTAATTTTATCTTGAACCCTATGGGGAAGCATTTTAATCAGGGAAGAAACTGAGATCACTTTGGCTGCATGTTAGAGAATGAATTTCAAGAGAGTATTACTGGAGACAGCAATCTTGCTAAGAGATTATTACAATCATTTGGATAAAAAAAAATGATGGAGATCTTAACCAAGATTATAACAGTGGAGGAGAGAAAAATTCTAATTAAAGAGACATTAAGTGGTAACATCTATAAGATATAGAATGTAGTCGCTGAATGTAGAAATTAGGGGAGAGGCTATAATGTAGGATTATTTCCCCCATGATTCCATTTTTCTTAAATAATTGGATGGCTAGTCATACCATTTATAAAAGGGGAGACCAGAGGCTTAGGAGTTCTGAAGATAGGATGGACTTATTACTCCCTTTGTGGAGTTTGTACACTTTTGGGATATACAAATGAAAATATCCCATACATATTTAGAATAGGATAATAACATTTAAATATTGGGTTCTGGTCTGGTGATGTAAATTCAGGAGTGATTAGCACATTTAAAACCCTGGAAAAGATTCAAGAGACTATAGAGTGAGACAAAATCAGACAAAAAAAATTCTGGGGGCCCCTAACATTACAGGAAAGAGCAGATGAAGAGAAGTACCAAAACATCAACAAATTAACAAGCTCCAGCAAGGATGTGGAGAAAAGGGAGCCCTTGTGCACTGTTGGATTGCAAATTGGTGCAGCTACTATGAAACTAGTATGGAGATACCTTAAAAAATTAAAAATAGAGCCACCATATGACTCAGCAATAGCACTTATGGGTATTTATCTGAAGAAAACAAAAATACCATGTTAAATATATGCACCCTTATGTTTATTACAGCATTATTTACAATAGCCAAGATATGGAAGCAACCTAGGTGTCCATCAATAGATGAACAGATAAAGAAGATATGGCACATATATACAACAGAATATTAATAATAAAAAGAGAATGAAATCTTGCCATCTTGCCAGATTGACCTAGAGGGTATTATGCTAAGTGAAATAAATCAGACAGAAAAAGACAAATACCATATGATTTCACTTATATGTGGAATCTAACAAATAAAACAAATGAACAAACAAAAGAAAACAGGAACAAACCTATAGATACATAGAATGAGCTGATGGTTGCCAAAGGGAAGGGTGTGGGGTTTGGGCATAAAAAGGAAAAACACGAATAAAACACACAAAAATAATGACATAAAATCAATACAGTTTCTGTGCTACTAACCTGTTTGAGAAAGAGAGAGAGAGAGAGAGAGACAGAGAGAGACAGAGAGAGACAGAGAGAGACAGAGAGAGACAGAAAGAGACAGAGAGAGACCTGAAGTAGAGGCTGATAAGGAGCTGGCAGAAAAATAAAAAGAAAGCCACGGTACTGATGTCATATAACTCACCGAAGTAGTTAAAAATTTCCTTTTATTAGAGCGCATGCACTATGCTTCAATTTAGTAGTATTGAAAGTTTTTGGTCTCAGAATTCCTTCACACTTAAAATTTTTGAGGAACCCAAAGAATATATCCATTAATCTTTTGATATTTATTTTATTAGAAATAACATTGAGAAAGTTTACATTTATTAATTTAACTATAACAAAATTAATTAAATACTAACAAAATAAATGTGAAAAATGACTGTATTTTCAAACCCTTTTTTAGTGGATATGTGACATTGTTTTATAAAGACCTCTAATGAATAGCTTAATAAAAGGCAGTTTGATTCTCACATCTGCTTTTACATTTAATCTTTTACAATATATTGTTTAGGTTAAGGTATTTGAAAAAAATCTGGCCTCATATAGATATTTACCTGTAGAAATATCTATAGAAAAAGTGGAATATTTCACAGTTTTTAAAAATAGTGAATATCTTTTTTTTTAATGTTATGCCCATACTTGACTAGTAGTAGTTTCCTGAAGTTTAGTTAGTAGGTAGAATCTAAAACCATATCAATGAACTTTTTGTACTGTATTGCATAAAAATCCCTTGGTATATCTTGAACTTTAAATAAGTCTTTAACTCATTCATGCTTTTACATCATCTCTCGTCAATCATTTGGAAAATATTAACTTACTGAGTATGTAGAGCTTCCAAATGTTAACATATTTCACTATATAATATTTAAAAATTACATTTATCAATATCACTGCTGTTCACATCAGACAAGTATTTAAGTATTGGGAAGCTGTCAAGCTCACAGTGGCTACAAGTTTTCCAATATTCTAATTTTCTTTCAGAAGCTCAGATTTTATCATTGGCAATACATTCTGTCAGTTTTCATTGAATAGACAGGTCCACCACATTTATTTTGAAGAAAAGTACTCCAAATACTGAAATATGAATAACTAGGATTTATGTGTTTATTTTTGCCAGTAAAAACTAGGTTCCATGAATAAAGCAGCTAATTCAGAAACTTATAATTCAATTGCACAAATACTTCTATATCCAGCTTAATATACCCTTTCCATTTTGGCATGCAGAACATTAAAAACACAGGTACTCAAGAGCCGAGATTTAATAAAAGTAATATTTTTTGCTGCTCTATCAAGGATATTTAGTGAAATAATTTTATTTCTTATTAACTGTATGTTGTAGTAAAGAATCATGGCACAGTGTGGGGCCACTGCCTTGATTTACCACCATTGGTTTTACACAACCAATGCGAATATTGACACACTATAAAGGAGCAATAACATCTTTGTGTCATTGTGAAAATAGTTTTGATTCTGCAGATGCCCAGGATAGGTCTTGGATCTCCAGTGTTCTCAACCACATGCTGAGAACCACTAAAGTAAACTTTGAGAGTAGCTGCACCATTCAATGTTACAGAGAAGTAAAAAAAAAAAGAGAAAATTTTCCATGACTAAATCTGCATATTCAAACTGACACCATGACATACATCGATAAATATATGGCCTATCTGTGTGTAGGGAAATGTAGTTTAAAGAGAAAGAGACTGTCATTTCAAGGAGATGGGGTGGAGTGAACTGGAGTACAGAGACAGAAACGTGTGGCACAGGTACAGAGATTAAAAATTCATTTAACTTGAAGAAGTATATGTGATTAAAATTAGTATAATTATTCTTTAACCCAAATTTTTCCTGTCTTTCCCTATTCAATTATGAAACATTTACAGACAATTAGTTATTGGGCATTTGGGTGTTTAATGGAGCAGAACACATAAATTTAAGTAGCATGTTTTGATTATTTTATTTTCATACTGAAAAATGAACACCCACACCCACATGCACCAGATAATTTCTTCTCAAAATATTTATCTGCCTTTTCTGAGTATAATGGAATCAAAAATGAAATGTCATGAATATATGATAGATAGGAAAACATTAGCTACATAAAAGTACAGCAGAAAATATTTGAAAAATCAATGCAGTTTATAAACTGTATTTGTAGTTGGGGTGAGTTTGCTTCATTAAACATAAAAGAAATATAAGTGCATTCAGCATTGTTCAGGCCTTAATTAAAACCCTATTGAGGATTTAAATAATGGGTTTTGCAACATTTAAATATTATACACTATGAGACCTTGAAACAGTCAGTAAAAGGAATTGTAAGAAATACTTTTCAGAATAAAGTATTTATTTATGTGAAATAATTTTCTTAAAGAGAAGGATTAAGATAACTAGTTTTTTACTTTGAACTATTAAGAAACATTGGTGGGTAGAAATAAGAATTTAAAATAAGTTTCTTTAATTTTTACATTTTTGTCTGTGACTTATGACAACATACAGTTGTCATTTCTTAGAAAGTAAATGAGACAAAAATTATTTTGTGTCAGATTGTTCTTGAAAACTCCTGTTATTTATAAACTGTCACAATAAGGAATTTATTCCTGAGAGCAAAGAGCCTATTACTTGTAAAGCATTAAGTCACATAGCTAAATACCAGTTGCCACAAATTTTCAACTTTATCTAGACTTTGACAAATGTGAACAATTGTATATTATAATTCAATTCATGAGTCAAGATACTGACCAGAAAATGTTTTAGGTGAATAATGTTAAATATTTTATTAAAAGAGAACAATATTTTCCATAACAATTTGGGTGGGGAAAGGAACCATATTTTCTTATTAATGTAAAAAATTTCATGAGTGATTACAGACTTTGGGCTAATGACATTAGATAAGAACCATCAAAATTTAATTTAGGAATTCTTTATTACATGTCCAAAATGTCTGTGAAATTTTAAGTCATAGGTGTAAAATTTCTGTAATCATTGATCTGAATTATCTAAGTAACAGACATCATTTGCTGACTATTTATTGTGTGCTATTAATTTTATATGCATATTATATTGCTGATCCTCAAAGTAATCTTGAGTGGTAGGTATTATTATTTAAATTTTACATATAAGAAAATTGAGATCCCCAATATTTCATTAACTTGTCCAAGTTAATGCTAGTAGTAGCAGATAAAACTGAGATTCCTGTCTGGTCCAATCTCATATTTGTAACCATGATTTTTTCTCCAAACCCTATATTGCCTTGTGGATATGTCCTACAATCTAAAACCACTAATATTTATGTTTAAGTCTATTAAACTCTATTAATTATATTCCAGTTGGTTAAGATGTCTTTGCTTTATAATTTAATCAATCACAAAAAGGCATTTTTTGTATTGAATAAGAAAGTAAACAGAATTTTTAATTAATTCATTAATTATTTTCTGGAAACAACAAAGAGCAATTGAATTGTAAATTTCTTAAGAATTAACAGAGTGTCCTGCCTAATGTATATACATTCAATAACCCTTTGAAGTTTGTGTATCTATGGTTATGTCTGTGTGTGGCTAAGTAAATTTCAAAGACCTTGTTATATTGCTTTACATACAGGTTAAAATCATATCATGGCTCCTAAGTAAGAAATAATTATGCAAAATATACTTGGAATTTTTGACTAACTATATCAATAAAGAATCACACTGGTGGGAAGTCTGGTGGGATAGCTAGGTGGTGGGAAGGGATTGCATATCTTGGAGAGGGCACCAAAGTATGCATAGGTTTCTACTTTCCCATTTATCTGGCTTTTTTTTTTCTTAATCATTATATAATTTTGATCAGCAGTGAAGTAGAAGGCTGTTAATTGAGGTAGTGTGCTATACCAATTTAAAAAATAATGTCTAATAAATCACGTTTTCCCCAGAAAGTGTAGAAAAGATTATTACTGAAATGGAAGAGGGAACAAGCTCTTCTCATAAGACTGATGAGAATATGTACTATAGAACTGTAGGTCAGACATGGGGAGACATTCTGTGCTTTCAGATAGTGAAACTTCGATAAGTAATGAGAATGGTGAGGGCCTTTTAAAATAATAAAGTATTAATAAGGTATTAATTAACAAATGTGTGTGAAAGAATACATCACTCTCCTAGTCTCTGGCTTGAAATGATAGTGCTGTTATTAATTTCTTCATTTGTTTTCACCTTCCATATCCAATTAGTCACCAAGTTTTGCTGATTCTTAATAATATTTTCTTCCTTTTAATTCTCATCTATATGTATTAAGGTTGAAACAGCACAGATTTGCTACTTACAGTTATGGAGCACAGAAGTCTGAAAAGGGTCATGTTGGCCTAAGATAAAGGAGTCAGTAAGACTGCCTTCCTTTGGAAGCTCTAGAGCAGAGTCAGTTTTCTTTCATGGCTTACTCCTCTCTTAAAGACAGTAGAGAGAATATTTAAACCTCTTTCCTGACTCTGACACTCCTAACTCCTTCTTTCCCTTTTAAAAAGAACCCTGTAGGCTTACGCAAATTATCCAGATTACTCTCCCTATTACAATAGGCTTAATTTAATAATTTTATCACGTCTGCAGAGTTCTTTTTGCCATATAAGTTAACACATTCATAGGACATAAATATCCTGGGGGGCCTTTATTTTGCCCATCACACACATAGTCCACAAACTAACCCTCAAAATTCACAATTTTACCACATGCAACATCCCTACAAGTTTCAAGTCATTACAGCATCAACTCAAAGTTCAATATCTTATCTAAATCTCATCAGACAAAAAGTCTCAAATCTCATCCTCTATAATATCTGAACCAGGTAGAGGTCTGTTTTATTTCTTGCCTGCATCAGCAGTTGTTAAACATCCATATTTCTAGTAAGAGTCTGTTTAAGGCAATTTAGACTTTTAAAACCATGTTCCTCAAAATTCTTCCAGCCTTTTTCTATTGCTCAATTTCCAAGGCATTTCCCCATTTTGAGATTTTCATTAGAGTAGCAGCCTACTTCCAGGTACCAACAAGTTATATTAGTTTTCTATTGTTGTCATAGCAAATTACCACTAATTTAGTGGCTTAAAATAACACATCTCTATTATCTTATAGTCACCACTATGACTTTATATCAGACTTTTATTACTTCATTATGAGATTACTGAAGGAGTGTTCTAGCCACTCTTCTTGCCTCTGCATTTTCTAAACATCTCCATTGTCATCATCAATAAAATAATAGCAGCAGTAATAAAAACTGTTAATAACTATTGAATGCTCATAATGTGTCAGGTACTTCTCTAAGTGTTTTATAAGGTTATCTAATTTGTTCCATACCATGGTCTTATATAGTAGATAATATTTATATACCACTTTCTAGTTAAAGAAACTGAGTTGAAGAGAGATAAAGTAATTTGTCCAAATCTCTGTCTTGGTAGGTTAATAAACATCCAATTCTCTGCCAAAAAAAAGAAATCTTTCTCAAATATAGCTTTCAACATTCTCAACTCAGACATTATTGTTGTTTTTCTTTAAAATGAAATTCGAATTCAATTATAATATTTGTCAAATGTTAGTATACTCAACATCAGTCATATATAATTGTTATTCTCTAAACATCCTGCCTTTCCACTTCTGTTTTCATATTCCTTACTTGACTGACATTCCTGCAGCTATCTTTATCCTTTAATCTCCATTTTAAACTCCATGTCCTCTGTGACCTGTTCCAGCAATTTAACTATTAAGTCCTCTAATAATTAATTCTTGTTCCATTCACTTGGCCAATAACTATGCTTATTTTGTGATTTTTAAAAATCTACCAGAGGCTTATTTCTTTTTCATTATTGCTATATAAATGTTACAAGATTGTTATTTGTCCAACTAGATAATATATTTAATAAAGATTAACAAGAGCATTCTGCCTAATAAACATTAGAGAAACATTTAGAGTTGGGGGTATGTAAGTAAAAATTCCAAGGTCTTGTTTCAGGATAACAACTAAAAAATATGGCATTACATGTTTTTATAGTTTTATAGTCTTAAGGAATTTGAATATTCATGAATTGTGATTCATTTTTTATAGCTGCAATGAAATGTCATAAGGATATTATAAAGTTGGCTGTTGCCATCTCTAGCATTATTTTCTCTATTACAGAACAGTTCTGATTGCTTCTCTTATAATAGCACACAGTTTAGTCAAGCTCATAGGATACAAACAGGAAAATATTTTTTGGTAATAGAGAAAATCATGTAAATTAATCTTCCATAGACAAAACATGAATTTCTTTCAGTGCCCTTTACAGCAGTGATTCTCTAATCATGGCCATGACCTTTCACTAAATGTTTTCTGGATTCACCAGTAGCTGACATAATTCCATCAATGTCTAAAGGTGATTTAAGAAAGAGAATAAATTGCATATGTAAAGCCTGTAAGCTAATAAATGTTAGTCTCCAAAGTAAGGGTTTGAACTTTTGTTCTCTATCTCTGTATGAAAGAACAAACATCTCAGAGTATATTTCCTCAACCCAAAAAATATTTATTGGGTGCTTAATACATGGAAAACACTTATATGTGCTAGAAGACCAAATACATATAAGGTTTTTTCAAAGAACTTACTTTTGTGAGGAAAATAAATGTTTACATAACTACTTAAAACATGTCGTAGTGGTTTAAGCACTATGATACAGAAACAAATAAAATCTTGTCATGGTCCCAGGGAAAAAGCAGAAGAGAAAAGAAACTAGGTCGTTTAAAGAGAGTTTAATAAAAAATGATTCACAACGTTGTGTGCAGGTTGTAGAGAAAGGGCAAGGTAACACCACCTTCAGCTTGAAGAGACGGAGAGAAGAAATAATCATTGGAATGCAGAGGAGTTTTTAATTTAACTTAACAGGAGATTTTCTCTTAATATAAGTGACACAGATAGACAAAAGTGAAGGCGCTAAGGAAGTAAATACTCCAACCTCTCCCTCTCTTTCTCTCTGTTCTCCTGCCATTATTCCATGTTGATTGATTCCACCTGGAATCCAGAGGCAACGGAGCCCATCTGCGTAGGTCAGGTGCACAGGCACAGGCACACAAGAAAGGAGAGGGGTTCAGAAAGAGCACATGGATGATACTGAACACAATTCTAGAAAAAACGTAAAGGAATAAATGATTAGTGACTGCTGGATGATAGGTGAAAACTGCACTTAACAGACTTTTATGTTGAACCTTGAGTATTGAACAGTATTTTAAACAGAAGAAAAAGAAGTTAGAATTTTATGTAAGAGAACTTCATGTGAGAAAA